>JAEHOD010000008.1:0-160000 GCA_016834595.1 Chlamydomonas schloesseri | reverse complement strand
ACAGAGAGTGCAAGGAGTTCTAATGCTCAGCGGGCTGCGAGTCATCTGTGCGTACGCACAAACATGTGTACTAGCGGCATACATGCAGAAGCTCTTGCATGATGGTCCGTTTTATTCGGAGTGTTCATACTTGTCCCGGCTACTACATGGCAAAGGCGGCGGCCATTGGCAGCTGCAGTGCATATCAACGCTGGCTGGATAGTACATTTTGCAGAAACGTAGGCAGGCGGCACCGCTGTCGATGTCCTTCCAACGCCGTGTACGTACACCGCTAACACCACGGTCCGTGGTGAGGGCAGCGCGTACGTCTTATACATACAACGTGATAACCCTCAACGGAAAATCTGCGTGTTTATTCGATTACAAAGCACGACAGGCCCATTGCATATGCCTGTATAGTGCAGGAGCTAGCCACGCCATTGTATGTCTTTGAGAACTGACTCACCGGCTGACCGGCAGTCTCCGCCGCCACTCGCCCCAGCGCCAGCAGCAACACCCGCACAAACTTGGGACTGGACGAGGCGTGGACGATTACCTGCAATGCAGGTACAACAAGTGCCGTTATTGTGTTGCTAGATAGACTGGCGCACGCCATAAAGGATAGTACGCCGCCAACATGCATGGATCATTAGCTGCCAGCAGAAGATAGAGCAGAACCAACTACCAATAGTGGTGATCGTGCGTCCGGGTCGGTGGCGGCTACATATTGACTCAAACACAAGCACGCCTCAGGCCCCTATCCTATTATCAACCGGTATACATGCAGCAGTCAGTTGCGTACACGCACATTCTGCACTGAATGGGTTAAGGGCCGCCGCCAGGGTGAGGACAGTGGAAAGGGAAGCGAGAAATGAAGTACTGATGCCGCCATGAATGAAAAGAGTGGCAGGCACTTACCAGCAGCCGTCCATCGCCCTTCAGCGCTGCAACGCATGCACATGCCTGCAGCTCAGACTCCTTGCTGAGTAGCAACACGGTGCGCACGGGGTCCGCCACTCCAGGCTTCACGGTGCCGTCGTCGGCCGGGCGGGAGTAGACATAGGCGGCCACCAGCTTTCCGTGGCGCTTGTAGGCGCTGCGCAGAAGGTTGGCTGCTGACACGTAGAGGCTCTGCAGGTGTGCGGGTGCGTCCCGGTAATGCTTTGGGAGCACGCGGAGCAAAAGGCCAGCGCCAATGGGCACATCTTGCTGGACCGCGTCCAGAACCGGGTTCGCATCCGAGCGTGCCCGCATCCCGAAGTTCTCATATCCTGTGCTCCTTTATTAAAGCTTCGTAGCAGGTACAGGCCCGTGCGGGAGCCATCCTGACTGGGACCGTTACCCCGCGCACAATTGCATCAGGGTTTGATTAAAACAATATAGTAATGAATGTTTGTTCCTTGTTACGTTGGGTGCAGCTGCGCGGGAGTTCGGGCGGGCGATTCAATGGCGCGAGCCCCAATTGCACACCCAAATGTCAACCAACAGCGGGGTGTTTCTATTATCCTTGCGGCCAAGAACAAAGCTAGTTTTAGCAATCTTAACCACTCCCTCTAGCGCAAGTTGCGCAACGCAGAGCTCCTTTTACTTTTGCGAGCGCCCAGCGCGCCGTTCTTTGGTTCCTTTACAGGTTTATGATTCACAGCTTCACATATACCTGCTTGCCTAGGGTCTGAGTGGCTGTGACACGGTTTTAAGCGAGATTTGACCGCACGCGGGACAGTCGCTGAACTGGCGTGTCCCGCTGTGCACATAGCGCGGAAGCATGACGGACTACCTGAAGGACTTCATCGACAGGGCAGCGGATGTTCCCCTGCAGCTGCGTCGGCGCTTGGCGCTCATCCGTGACCTGGACGAGAAGGCGCAGGCGCTGCACCGTGAGATAGACGAGCACTGCAAGCGCACGCTGGCGGAGAAGTCGCAGCAGCATGCAGCCAAGAAGCAGAAGCAGGCTGCGGTGGAGGACGCTGGCGCAGGCGGGGCAGACGGGGCCGCAGCGGCACCGTACGACGTGGAGTCAGCACTGAAGCGCCTCATAGGCTTAGGTGACGAGAAGGTGTGCACACGGTGCAAAGGGCTTCGACACCCTGGCGCGCTTACACCTCATAGCAACCCTGTAAGGCCCGGTTCTATGTAAGGATGATACACGGCTTGCCTGCGGGGGCACCGCGACCGCACACGCTCCGCGCGCGCTCTGTCGTGGCTGCGGGGGACGCTATTTGCACCTCCAGTAAACGCGTCTTCGCGCGCTCGCTCCGCTTGACCCCCTCATCCAGGTGAACATCGCCAACCAGATCTACGACTTCATGGACAACCACATCAACCAGCTGGACACGGACCTGCAGCAGCTTGACACAGAGATTGAGGCGGACCGCAAGGAGCTGGGGCTGGAAGGCGACGAGACGGCTTGCGAGAAGCTAGGGATAGAGGCACCACAGGTGTGCGTGGGGTGGCAGCCGGCTGCGTGCGCCTCACGATTCATGGCTCTGCTAGCTTGTGAAGAGTGCATACTGCTGCCGTGGGGGCCGGCGCGTACAGGGTGCATCCACCAACTGACAATGCTGTCCACTCAACCCCAAATGCGCAGGGATCCCGGCCGCACACGGTTGGGAAAGGGACAGCCGACCAAAAGAAGAAGCGCGGGCGCAAGAAGGACGAGGCGACTGCAGGTGCGCAAGAATCCGATGCTTACCAGTTGCGGATGTGCGCTTGTACCGTCATGGGTGTAACATAGCGCGAGGGCGGCCTTTCCAACTCCCCCCGAACTAACGGTCAGCAACATTCATCTGCCGCTCATGCCATACGCCTATGCCTGCATGCCACGCGCACTGTCTGCTGCAGCTACGGCGGGCGGGCTGCCGCCCATCGAGAACGAGCCGGCGTACTGCATCTGCAACAAGCCGTCGGCGGGGCAGATGGTGGGCTGCGACAACCCGGAGTGCACCATCGAATGGTTCCATTTCGAGTGCGTGGGGCTGACGGAGGAGCCCAAGGGCAAGTGGTACTGCCCGGTGTGCCGCGGCGACCTGCAGGTCAAGTCGGGCAAGAAGGGTGGGCGGCGGTGACGGGGGCGGTGCTGTTGCTGCTGATGAATGGCAGCAGATGTTATTTCTTATCCTTGTGGCATTGCGTGGGTTAAGTGTGTGTGTGTGTGGAAGAGATCACAAGGGAGAGAACAGCAGACACTGTATGTGTGAGTGTGGCTGTGTGGCTGTCGGTGGCGACAGGCGAACATAGCGACAGAGCCGTGGCGACAGGCGAACATAGCGACAGAGCCGCACCTGGTGACTGCTGTGGTATGGTTTGTGAAGTAGTAGGCTGGCCAGCACCGCTGGCGATGCTTTCCGCACACCCTGCATACGGGGTTAGGAGGCGGGCTGTAGGTCGTAGGAAGGACGACTTAACGGCGTGCCGTCGGGCGCTTGTGCGCGCGTGTTATCATGAGCATCAAGCAGGTGGGGTGCTTACATACATACGCCGCACACCTGTTCCCTTGCTTGCATCACCGATACATACCCGTGTGCGCCCTCGTCCGGGGCCAACTGAATGCTCAACGCTTGTGCAGTGGCCGCACCACGTGGTGCAGATGCTGCTGGGCATTGCTTGATTTGTTCTGTCATAGACGCCAATTCCTTGTACATGTATTCTACTTCCGTACGTGCCTACGTGGTAGGGCCGTAGGGGTTGCACACCAATGGGCCCCAGCTTGCGACTGTCGCAGTGTGTCGTTCAACGTCTCAGTCAGGGGAACCCCTGGTCTCAGTTACATTCTCACTCTCAGTGTAAGATGCACACTTTCCAGCAGAAGTGTTGGACGCTTGCTCGTGCACAACTTGTCCTTCGCGCCTGCTACGCCTGCTGCCGCCCAGCCAATCCATTCACGTTCACTATCCACGCAGTGCTTGCAAGCGAGGATGCCCGGGCTGCCCAGTTGCATGCACCGAAATGACGGGACGAGATGACTCCGTTGAACGCTACCGCCACCCCCACGCATTATGCTTGTCCTGTCGGTCAAGAAGCAGACGACCCGACACGTGGATGCTTCATGGATTGAATTCCAGACAGCGGCGGCCTTTCAGCAGCGCCCACGTCAGTACCGCTCAGCCCGAAAACACAATACCCTCATCCCATAGCTCGCCGCATACCGTACATCAAGAGCAGGCGGTTCACCCCCTACTTCCTAACTACCGGTAATGCACACACGCCGTGTTCCAAGGTCAGCACAGTCGACTGTATTCCGGGCGGACAGCTACCACCAAACTGCTCATGCGTTAAGTATGAACAAGAAGCACGCCCACATGGCTTTCTGCGCGTCATACGTACTGGGCATGCCTGGACGCATTCAGATGGTCCATAGCCCCAAAGCCCCGCACCTGTTGAACCAGGTGATGGGGACCCATGGCGGAAGCATTGACCCACACCTACCCCTAAACCGAGCCTTCGTACACACGCACGCAACACGTAATAATGACGGGCGCCACGCTTTGTTATGCACGCACGCACGCACAGCACACGGCACAGATGCATCCCCTTGTTCGTACTGCGTGCTGCCTCTAACAGTCCGCACGCATGTATATGTAGCTCGAGTCGCAGGCGAACCTTGTAACCTTACTTCAATTCATTTTAGCACCGTTGTGAGTAGGTTTTCGCCGCACGACTGGAAGCAAAGCCGGCTGTGACGGAAAGCTTGTTTGCTTTGTACAAAGTGAAGACATGGAGACAAAGTGAAGACATGAAACGCAGCTGCCGCGGGCGGGAACACTGCTGTCGCGATCGCCCGCGCCACCCTTCCTCACTGGGCGGCATGCACAAAGACATGAAGCTGGCAAAGCCCGCTGCCGCGTGCTTGATACTGTTGACTGCTGCTGCTGTTGTTGATCCATTAACGCGCGCGCACACGGGCGCAGCGCATCCGTCCACAAGCCCGACATTTAGTTATCGCTCTTCAACCCGAGCAGCTGCTTGATGCTGAACTTGTTGTTGCGCTTCAGCGCCTTGGCCAGCGCCTTGGCGTCCTTCTCCTCCACCGGGTTGCCAGGCAGCAGCTGCATGTGCTTGAGGGACTGGTTGGCGGAAATGGCGGCCGTCAGCGCCTGGCAGCCCGCTTTACCGATGTTGTTAAACGCCAAGCCCAGCTTCTTGAGGCTGTTGCTGTGGCGGATGACCTGCGCATCGATGCGGCGGATGGGTTATCACTTGTAAGGTTTCAAACATGAAGCTGGAAATGAATAAGCAACTTATTGCTTTCTTGTGGCAACTTGTGCTTGGCATCATCATCTCGTCCCGACGACGCGCCGTACATGTATATAATCTTCTACACGCTTTCCGGGTACGGCTGGCATATTGCAGCTATCGGTTGGCAGCGTTCAGGGCGCAACAGCACGGCCCATACATACACTCCCGCGGGCCCCCAGCTGATCCCCCCCCCAGCACGGCCCATACATACAACTCCCGCGGGCCCCCAGCTGACCCCCCCCCCCACGCACCTGCGCCAGCGCCATGGCGCCCTGGTCGCCGATCTTGTTGTACGCCAGCTGCAGCTGCGTGAGGCTGGGGTTGTCCTTGATGGACTCCGCCAGGAACACTATGCCCACGTCGGTGATGTTGTTGTCGGGCAAGTCCAGCGCCGTCACCGACTTGTTCTCGCGCAGGCCGTCGCAGATAAGCCGCAGGCCGGCGTCGCCTGCATAAATCAACACAACGTTATAAGAACACATCAATACACGTTACCAGCAAGGCACAATCTACGTTTCAACGGTGAATGCGGCCTGCGGGCTTGAGCAAGCACACAAGCAACAAACATGAAGTTCTAAATGTATGCAGCACAGGCCCGCTATCACTTCAAGGTGCGCAAGTAAGATAAATCGCGGAGCCACAAAAGCCAAGAACTGATTACACGCACCGAGGTAGTTGTGAGAGAGCGAGAGAGCGCGCACGCGGGCGCTGCTGCGCAGGAAGTTCGCGAGCTTCATGCAGCCCTCCGGCGACAGCCGCATTTGAGCGTGGAACATGCACGCGCCCGGATTCTCGCCGTTGAGGAAATTTACAAAGTCTGTCAGCTTCTCCGGCGGGGGCCCGCCCTCGGCTGGCGCAGCGCCGCCGGCTGCCGCCGCCGCCGCTGCGGCTGGCGACGCCGCCGCCGCCGCCGGAGACGCGGCCTTTGCCTCCGCCGTCTGTGCATCCTCCGCCGCTGCCGCCGAGCCCGGTTCTGCCACTGGCCCTGGAGGGACGATAAGCGACTGCGCCGCTTCCTGCAAATGCGGAGGTGTTCGGAGCCCGGAACATTTAAGTGCCCTGGCTGACCCAGGCGTCTCAGGAGTTAGCGCTGCGTCTCGAGCAAGCCAAACTTCCTGCACAAAAGTAATACGCCTCCCGAATTCCCAACAAGGACATTTACAAATTGCGGCCCCCGCACTTACCGGCTCGACCACACGCTCCTTCGGCGAGGGTAACGACACCGCAGCTGCTTGCGCCTCCGCAGCCGAATCCGTCGCAGCCGCTGCCCCGCTTGCAGAGATGGCGGCCGCGGCCGACGCCACGGGCGCCGCCTTGTCGTCAAGCGACAGCTGCTGCAGGTCCGGCGCCGGCGTAGTGGTGGAGGTGGATGCAGCACTGGGCTCGCCAGCAGCCGCCGCCACAGACGTCGGCGTGCGCGCGGGCTCCTCTGCGCGCCCACAGATATCTCTCATCAGGAAAGCAAAACTAGAAGAACAGCAAGCATCTTTTGAGGCGTGTCTGACTTGGTTGCGTTAGTTGCGTCGACCGTCCCAACTCCAGCTCCAGCTTTACTGGCCACGTTCGGGGCAGGATCTTGGCTCCTCCCAACATTTCCACCCGCGCGGCCGTGCCGCGCCGGGCCCCACCCGCCCGGCCCGGTCCTCCCGCCCTGCCACCACCCCCCTCACCGTCCTCCATCACGATCATGAACTGTTTGTCGGCCGGCTGCTCCGGCGCCAGCGGCTTGGCCAGCTCCTTGAACTTGCTCGCCTCCGCCCACTTGATCGCCCCGGGCATGGGCATGAAGAAGGGGTCGTCGTCGTCGTCCTCCTCGTCCTCGCCCCCGCCCACGGCCCCCGCCACCGGCCCCTCCTCCTCCTCGCTGTCGCTGGCCTCCACCGCGCCGCCCGCCAGCGTCTGGCTGGCGTGCAGCCGCTGCAGCGAGTTTAGCGCCAGCGTAAGCATGTTCTCCAGCTGCCGCGTCCCTCCGGTGCGCGCGTCCACGATGCCGGACTGCAACCGCTCCGCCTCAGACGCCAGCTCCTGCCAGAGGAAGGGCAAGGTTCAGAGATGAGAGCTGCGCACGGATTGCGCCCGACTTGGATTTATTTTCTCTATGCCCGCCACCCGGGGGCCCAGCCTCAAGCAGCGGCCCCAGACATCGCCTGCAGGAGCTCTTGCTGAAGGTGTGCGGGCTCAGCCACGGTCCAGGGCTCACCTCGTCGTCAAGCTTCTCCTTGCCATGCACTTGCTGCAGCATGTTGCGCATGGTGTTGTCCAGGTTGGTCTCAATCACGTCGAAGTCCTGCTTCTGTGACTCCAGCTCCGCCACCTGCACACACAGGCAGTCCCACATTGCAGGGGTCGGCTACCACACAACTAGCGTGTCGTGCATGTTGCTGCCTGTCCTGACGCCGAAGAGGCCTCAAGCTTAACTGAGGCTGCCGCTAAGAGGGTCCGTCACCAGCCCCAGCGCATGGATTACTCTGTGGCCTCACCAGCTTCCGCAGCTGGGTTATCAGCAGCTGCTGCTCCGAGGACAGCGCAAACTTGACGCTCAGAATGTTGCCGTGCACGCGCGACAGCTCCTCCTGCACAGGCACGTCAGAGCCCGCATGAGGCAGCCATGACATTTAGCCGCCGGCCAGACACGGGCAGTGCCACTTTGCATGGGTGCCCCGGAAATGAGCGCAGCGGCCTCGACTACGACTACCTTCTGGCTGCGCGGAACGGGGATGGCCCCCGACGTGAAGTTGGAGGTCGCCTGCTGGACCGACTGCAGGACAGCGCGCAGCGCCATCGCCTTGTTCCCTGTGTCACACAGCAGTACGCGTACGGTATTATGGCACACATGTCGTTGATCTTCCGTGCCCGCAAGCATACGCGGCTGCGGCGCAGAGCGGACAGGGTGCACGGCCGTCGGGCCCTGCTCCTAGCCGGTCGAGCCCACACGCGCGCTGCGTTCTAACCAGTACAGAGAGGCCCCTTGGCCCGAAGCCTCCAGCAATAAGACTGCCCCGTCCTGACGTGCAAGTCAGAGCGAAACCCCTGCTAAGAGCCTCCACCGATGGTCCGCCCCACAAACATGCAGTCTCACATCCCACGCGCACAAGCTTGTCATGCACGAGCTTGGGAGCCACACTACCCGAAAAACAGAATGTAAAACGAGTTTTCACAAGGGAAAAAGCAGAGACCAAGACGTGTCCTTAGTCCTGCGCTTTTGACTCGCTCTGTCAGTGCCGGTTTGGCGCAGCCAGAGTTTGACATAAATAAAACCACATAGACACATTGGCTACACGCCCTACCTGTCGTCAAGTATCCCGCAATCGAGGAATCATCAGCCTGTGGCAAGCTCTCAAGCTCCGCCAGGGCTGCCTCCGCTGCGGCATTTGTGCTCTGCAAATGAAAGGAGAACACGTAAGGAAGGCAAGCGGCAATGCCCCATCAGATGACACTTTGCGAGCAGACGACTGCCCACCTGGTAGAGTGCCTTCGCTTCGGCGGAGAAGGCCGACTCATACTTCTTCAGATTGCCGCATAGCGTTTGTAGGTCTGCCAGCGCGGCTTTGAAGGCCTCTGCGCTGCCCGCGAGCGCCATTGAGGGCATGGGGAGCGAGGCGCTGTCACCGTCCTCGTGCCCCCGGCTCAAGCGATGCCTTCCCCTCCTCCTGATGCCTCTATAGGCTTCTTCTTGTGGGCGAGGGACTATTTTGGTACCGCAAGATGTCTCGGTCAAAAGAAGCTTAAAGGAAGCGCGAGTGACGAGTCACGGCTGGATTACTCTGCGTCAGAATATATGATTGCAACTTGGATGGGTAAGCGCGCTCATGCCAAAGCAGTTTATGTGCCGAAAACACCATTGTGGATCACTTCCCCAACGCGCTCGCACACACGCTCTCGGCCCCCACACCCTGCCTGTCACCTCAACGAGCCTCCGCGCACGCTACAGTCCATCGCCTAAGCTAATATCAGGATTGCACAAGGCGCTCGTGATGTCAGAGTGCTAATCGCTTTACCGCACGCCATCAAGCCTACCTGCTAAGTTGCAAGCCCCGAACAGCATTGCTGCAGGCTAAGGGGTAGCGTGCGGCGGTGCAGGACTTCGCAGCAGACTCGTGTAACTGCACCTCTCCAGCCAAAGGCACCACAAACGCCGATATGCGCATACTACATTTTTGCGGCTACTCAGGCTATCAAGCCACTCCTCTCAGGCCAACCGTTAGCTACAACCACCACGTGTTGTCACGCGGAAGACACACCAGCTCACCAGGGTGTCACCATTTTCGGCCGTTCATAACAAGGCCCCTCTATGCAAGTCCTTTTTTGGTTATACAGCATATAAGCTGCCACGCACGGTGGTCCAGCCAACTCCGCCCCATTGATCCACAAGTGAAGCCCAACAAGGCGGCCATGATGGTGAGCAACAGCGCAAGTCGGCAAGTTCTGATGTCGTTGCCAGCTGCAAGGCAGCCACCGCAACGTCAGGCCATGCGATGCCGAGCGCATTCATGCAGCCTCTGGCTTTGTGAACACACAGTGAATGAAAACCCTCCGCAACTCCAGCCCGCTCTTTCGGTTGCGGTTCACAACCGTCACGTACCTGCATGTCAGGGAATGCGCGGTGCATGCGAGCGTGGGGACCAGCATCGTGCTCGAATGCTACAGAAAGCACAGCTTGTGCAGGGGCCCTGCGTCAGGTGGCATGCGCTGTGCGTGCGGCACGTACGGCAGCCGCTGCAGCTGCAGCTGCAAGGACTTACTTGAGCTCGGTGACCTCGAAGCCCGCCTGTGTGGCGCGGGCCGCAATGTCCTCCCGGCTGAAGAAGTACGCCATGGTCCCTGCGGCATGGAATCGCGTAGTGGCATGCGAATCAGCGCTCGTGTAAGCACCGCCAGCCGTCTGCAAAATGCTGATTGCTCGGCAGTGCATGCGTAAACGACGAATGGCTAAGACAGGTGGGAGGGACCATTCGTGTGATTCGACGAGATGCGTGTGTGCGCCGCTTCTAGCTGAACACAGCCTGACCTCCAGCTCCACACAACCATGTCATCGTGCGTGCTGTGCGCCTGGCCGTGAGGCGGTGGCTGCCAGCATCTCTGTGCGCACGCGGACCCCGCACCCAGCTGCAACCGGCCTGCTCCCGCTTGGTGCATGCAACTTACCGTCTCCGCGCTTGTACAGGTTGGGACCAACCCACTGCTCCGGCGGGATGCGCAGCTGCATTCACACATGTGCATTCATGCGTTACCATTGACATAAGAGGCGCATGAATGCGCGGGCTGTATGGCAGGCATCAATTGCGGAACCTCAAACTGTTGTACAGCGCAAGCAGCGCCATCCACACGATGAGCCCTTACTGCAGGCGCATCACAGCGCTCCTGCTGAACATCCCTCCCAACCACCTAAGCCTCCTACTACCTTCTACTGATACACGTTTGGGCATGTAGTTCACGCACCCCCTGGTTTGGATTCACTCGGTCGGCTGGCTTTGGGTTCTGGAATGAACGAGCCCCCGCCCTGGCCACGCACCCGCCCAGCCGCCCAGCCGCCCACCTGCACCATGTCGTACAAGCCGTGGTCGCGGATCATCAGCCGGCCGCCCGGCCGCAGCGAGCGCCAGGCGTGCTGCAGCATGACCAGCTGCAGGGCGGCGGGGGGAGTGAGGAAGGGCGCCATACATGTTTAATTAATGACGAGGTAGACGTAGAACAGACGAACAGACGGGGGAGGGGGTTGTAAATACCAGCCGGGTTGCGCGAGGTGGAGCCCGATGAGCGGGTGGGGGAGGAGGCGGGCGATTGGGGGTGATCACTAGCTCACCTGCCACCATGCAGCAACAGACAAAGGGCAGATATGATGTTTCGTGACGAAGCATCGCAGCATTGATGCGCAAACCTTCTGGCGCGGCTCCTCAGCCGTGTGCCGTATGCGTCACCCCCAGCTGCTCTCTCAAGCATGCACTCAACCCATGCGCACACAGCCGCCCAGGGTACAGAACCACACGAACCATTTTCCGCCCCCGCCACACCTGCTGCTCGGGTGGCACCGCCGACAGCGTGAACATGATCAGCAGGGCGTCCGCGTCCAGGCCGGCGAACAAGGGGGCGGCGGCGGGGTCGGTGGAGTCGGCCGGAAAGACCGCCACACGGGAGCGGTCGATGCCCTCGGCGTGCGCTGCGCCCAGCAGCTGGTCCAGGCAGGTTGTGGAGATGTCTGTTGGGTGGGCAGGTGAGAAGGGGGGGGCGGCGAGGGTGAGCGGGCGGCACGGCGGAAGGTGGGGTGGGGGGGGGGGGGCGGCGTGTAGGAATCGGAAGGCAAGGCCCGGGTGTGCAGGGCTTGCGGTTACACGGGAGGGCGCACGCACCGAGATGTCAGCAGCAAGCAAGCCCGGCCCGGCCAAGTCCTGTGCGTCCCTTGGGCATGAGCGCGTCTCTCGGCCCCAGGGCCCGGCCCCCACAGCGCTGCGTCGGCCCCCAGAGTGCTGCATCGGCCGCACCCACCCGTGCACGTGGTCCGCGACCCAGGGTTGGCTTTGAGCACGGGCAGGATGGAGGAGCCGCAGCCGGCGCCAATCTCCACCACGTGCCGGCAGTCGGGCTGCGTCAGGAATGGGAACTCCAGCAGCAGGTAGCGCCGCTCCTGTGTGCGGCGCGGCCCGCAGGTAACACACGCATGGGCTAACGAAACCAAAAGGGAAGCAAACATACGCATGTGCGTGTGTGTGCATGCACGCGGCATCGAAGACGAGTACATGAAGGTAAGGAGGGGTGGGCAGCGGCGGCTGCGCACTTGACCGCGCACCGGGTCCTTGGTTCCAGGGCAGGTGGCATAATGGCAACCACGACGCTTCCATCCAGCCGCTGCAATCTAATACAGCGGCTTGCTGACAAGCGGTCTGCTCTGTCGCGCACGCACATGCACTTGCTCGCACCTTGAAGAAGCGGGCCGAGGGGTGGGCCCTGTAGAACTGCTCCCACCGGTCGCCCTCGTAGGACGTGGACGCGCCGTTCGCGGCTGCAGCAGCAGTGTCCGCCACAACGGGCGCACCGTTCCCCGCGCCGGCATGCCGCCCCTTGCTCCTTCTGGATGCCGCGCCTTGCGACGGGGGCGACGAGGAAGCGGTTGCGGAGGGCAACCCCGGCCCCTGCTGTTCCCGGGGCCGCTCTGAAAGCGCCACCGTTGCGGTCGCCGGGTGCTGGGGCTGGGACGGGGGCTGGCCATCGGCTGACGCTGCCGCGCTTGCAGCCACTGCGGAAGGACCGGCAGCGGTGCGCTCCCCTGCCGCTATCCCCAGCTCGACACCATCACCTGCCTGCTGCTCCGCAGCTCGAAGCGCTCTGCCGGCCGCCTCCTGCGCCTCCACTAGGTGGCGGGCCTCCGCCGCATGCTCCTCCCAGTCGAAGTCGTGCTCGTGGTACTCGGCGGCGGGCCTGGCGCCCTGGCCCACGTACCCCCTGCACGCGACCGAGCTCCGCTCCGGAGCACCACCAGATGATGAAGACGCGTCATAGCCTGAGCTGGTCATGGTTGGGCAGCCCAGAGGCACGCCGCCGGGCTGCGCGCAGGGGCTGTAGCCTAACCTGAGCCTGCCGGGGGCTCCGAAGGGCCCTGCGCAGCCCGCACGACTCGACAGCGGTGGCCAGACGCCAGGCGCAGTCGATGCTGCTGAAACTTTTAAGGTAGGTGGGCGTGCTGAGGGGCTCAGTGGCAAGCCGTTTAATGGTGAGGCTTGCATGCCTGCAAGCACGGTTGCGGCGCTGGGTCGCCGGGGGCTCGCGAATTTTAAGTGTTCTTATCTACAAGCTAATTGTAATATGGAGTGGCCTTGGCACGAATCGACGAAGGAGCAACAGCGATTGATGCAATGATGAATTTGGAAAGTCGCAGGGCTGCCTTTTTCAAGCACAGTCGTTTGGGCTGCCATTTGCAAACAGCACTACAATAAGCACTTGATTTTGTTGGGCCAACACCTTTGTACAGAAAGTCTTGTAAAAACCCTTGGCGCTAACTCGCGACGTGTCGCGTGCAATCGCACTTCCTGCGGATGCAAAGAATAGCAAGTCACTCTCACGCCTCCTGCAGTCAGCCATCGATACCGCGTCGACGTCCCGGATGCCGGAACATTTGTTTTGCGCGCGTTTCGCGCCCCGCGCTGCGCAGCAGAGTAGTAGTACGCTCTGCCGAGGAAATTGCGGCGCTTACTGCGGTCGCCCAGTCGGAGGCCATTGAACGCGAGCGAGAGCTGCTCAAACACCAGGGGACAGCCCAACTCCGAGACACGCTTTTAAAGCACGGTGAGTGCTCTGTGGGACAGTCAAATGTCCGTGCTTGGACACGCGGCAGTGCGGTCAGCGCGCACGAAAGCGAGCCGTCGAGAACAACGCGCCGAGGTGTGCCACGCGTGCGGGTTTTGCGCCAGTAAAGCCAACACACCGCTTTCGCTGTGCATGCTGCCTGGCAGGCTTTGCGGACCAGGCCCTGCCCGAGTCCCATGACGAGCTACTGGAGCTGCTGGCGGGAGCGAACCTGAAGGCGCGGTCACAGGTGCGCGCCGGCGCGGTTGCGTACAGGGTGCGGGAGGTTGGCACTTGAGGCCCAGCCTGCTCGACAGCCCGCTGGGACGTGAGGCACATGCCAGCCGCGCGATGCGTAATCGCTCACTGTCGTGCTGTGCGTGGGCTGCCTGTGCGGGCCCAGGTGGTGTCCTTCCCGCTGCGCAAGACGCCGCGCAGCCCCCGCGCCATCAAGTCCTTCCTAGTGGCGCCCATTGGTGAGCGGAGGGGGAGAGGGGGCGGGGGCGGGGGCGGGGGGCCGGGCGGAGAGGGCCGTAGTCCGTCCAGGAACCGAACCTGGGGAGGGCCGAGGGCGTTGAGGGAAGCAAATGACGGTGAAGTGCAACCCCGCATCACAGGCCACGCTCTCCTCCTCACCCTTATTATGCATTTGGTATAGTTTAGCTTGGGCTGGTGTTTACAACCCCCATTTGGTTGTTTCGCTTCTGAGAAACTATTCCCCCTCAAACATGCATGGCACCCCCCTCCACACACACGCGCGCGCGCGCACAAGTCTTTCGCTTGTTATCTCCCTTGTGAACTCTAACACACACACACGCCTGTGCTCCGCTGGCTCTCCCCTTGCTTGTAGGTGAGTTCCGCTACGGTCAGCGGGCGGGAATTCGGGACTAGGCGTGCCCGGGACCGTTGTAGGCCACTCGCATCGGGCTGCACCCTTGGGAGCGTGTGGACACTAATCCCCGCCCAAGGTTAGGTAGATGGGTGTAACAGGTTTATTCGGGTAAGTAAGGTCGGCTCGGCAGGTCGGTCGGCGTTGGTAAAGTATGCAAGGTAACTCGCGACCGTCCGTTATCGCACCGCACGCATTGTCCTATGTCTGCTGTTCTCTCCCTTGTGATCTCTAACACACGCACATGATATAATGTATCCCATGCTCAAACCCCTGCAAACAGACGTGGAGGACGTGGGCTTTGTGAACTTCCTGCTGGACAGCGGCAGCAGCGGGGCGTTGATCACGGGGGAGCTGCGGGACGTGCTGGGGCTCAGCCCCACGGACGGCCAGGTGGGTGCGGCTGGCGGGGGAGGGGGAGGCAAGGCGGCATAAGGAGGGGGAATTACACATTCCCGTACCCAGTAAATATATTAAGACCAAGGGGGTGCTACAAGGGAGGGGGCTGCGGGTCAAAGGGGTGGGGGAGCGCCGAGGCCCGGGAGGCTGCAATCGGGGCGACAGGGGCCGTGCGCCGGCTGCGGCCGACTGCCGGGGCGGGTTGACGCCGCGGGAGACGTGGAGTGCGTGGCAGGGACATATGCTGACGTGAATACGTGTACCTGATGATTGGGTGCGGTGGCGCAGGTGGTCAAGGGCGTGGACAGCAGCGGGCTGACGCTGCGGCAGAAGGTGAAGCTGCCGCCGCTGCGGCTGGGGCCGCAGCTGCTGGACATCCGCGATGCCTACGTCACCACCCTCAAGTCCGACCACGACATAGACGTCGGTGAGCTGCTTGCTTCTGCTGCTGTGCACCATTGGCATGGAGCATGCGCGGGACAGGCCCCGCGCCCAACCGCCTCCCTTCCTCGCGCGCCCCACCGCCTCTCCTCCGCACATTCTGGTTCTGGGTTTTGGTTCTTCGGGTTGCCATGGTCGCTTTGGTTTCTGATATGAACTGCCCACCGCCTCCCCGCCCGGCCTGCGCCCATCGCGATCGCCCATCCCTTTTTTCGGCCCCCAGGCGGCGTGCTGGGCCTCAATTTCCTTCGCATGTGGGAGGTGGAGATCTGCCAGGACCGCCAGCGCATGGCCTTCCACCCGCCCGGCCACATCGACAAGGGCGTGCTGGACGTGGGCGGCATGGCGGTGCTGCACTGCGACGTGCTCAAGGGTGGGGGTAATGGGTGGGGTGGGGTGCTGGGGCAGGGTGCGCGGGGTGGGGTCGCGGGGCAGCGGATGGGTGGGTTGCCTAGTCAGGCTTGAGTCATAGGTCACCGGCGGTGCGGACCCAAAGCCGCGCAGCCTCTGGTAAGCGCATGCCTGGGGGGCATACGGCGGTGCGGGGCCATGCGGTCTTGCAGGGGCCACGGGGGCCGCCAGCGGGCGGCGGGACCTGTCATGTGGGAGGGAGAGGAACCTGGGCGGGGCTTTCTGACCGGGGGGACACTGCGACGGCCCCCACACACCCGGTGCATTTGCGCCCAGCTTTGACACTGCGTGGCTCCCTGCCCCCCCCCCCGCCGTCATTGATTAAACATGCATGGCACCCCCCCCCATCGGTCGCTCTCGCCCCCTCTGACCTCACCCCGCTCCCCCCTGTGTCGCATCGTCTGTCTACATCTCCTTCTTCATTAATTTAACATGCATGGATCCCCCCCTACACCTAGTCCTCTCAACCTCAATGCATGGGACCCCACACGCCGCCTGCTCATAGTTTCTCGTACATGGACCCCCCCCTCCTCCCCTTCGAAAGGCGGCCTGCTGGGCGTGCCGGTGTCGCTCAACGGCTCGGCGCGCTTCCCCGCCATCCTGGACCTGGGGGCCAACTTCTCCATCCTCAACTGGCCAGCGGCGGAGCTGGCGGGCGTGCGGCGCGGCGCGGACGGCGCGCCCGTGGACAGCAGCATGCAGGAGGTGAGCTACGCGCTCCGTGCTGCGTGCTGTGTGTTGTGCGCTGTGTCAACGCAGCGCTGCGTGCGTGATGTGCCGCATGGCCATTCGCCGTGTGTGTGTGTGTGTGTGTGTGTGTGTGTGTGTGTGTGTGTGTGTGTGTGGTTGTGCGCGTGCGTGCGTGCATGCGTGCGTGCGTGCGTGCGCGCGCGCGTGCGTGCGTGCGTGCGTGCGTGCGTGCGTGCGTGTACATTAGCAATGCGACTGGCAGGGGTGCGTGAATCAACTGGCGGGAGGGCAGCGGGCCTGTGCTGCAGGAGCTGGCAAGGAGGGGGGCCGCAGCCGCCGACTGTGTTAAAGAACAGGAAACTTAAGCCGTACACGTGTGTGTAATTGTTAGCAGCTTCCTGACTTATCACGCGGGTAGGCATAGGCTGGTGCTGCCGCCCGAGGCTGACGCCACCTAGCCCAGGTAGACCCGGCAGCTGTGTTCCTGCCCGCTCCAGCCGGTGGCTTGGCTGGCCACCACACCGCCTTGCTCCCTTTCTGCCCGCCCTCGTCTTTAATGCCTCGCCGCCGTCCGCCTCGTTTCGGCTCTCGCAGCAGGTGACGAGCATCGACGGCCAGCGCGGCAACCGCATCCGCCGCGGCTACCTGGACGTGGTGCTCGGCGGCGAGGGTGAGGCGGGGCGGGGGGCGGGCCGCGGACGGGGGCGTGGCATGGCGTGGCGTGGCGGGGGCTTGGCGGGGCTGGGCGGGGCGGGGCTAGGCTTCTGGGTTGTGTAGCGGCTGGCTACTCGGTGGGCTGCAGATCACGCTGCCTTGCCCGTCCACCTGGGCATCCATGCTTCAAAGTCATGATCGGCGCATCTTCCTTCCGCGCCCGCCACCCCGCCAGACGCGGCCTACGTGCCCAGCCGCTCGCTGGCGCTCATGGTGCGCGACATCCCCTCCTTCGCCGTGCTGGGCTTCGGCGAGTCGCCCGTCATGGTGCTGGGCTACGACCTGCTGTCGGCCGACCGACTAGTGCTGGACCTACGCAACCAGCGCATCTTCATCAAGTAAAATAAGTTAGGATAAGAGAGGTAAGGTAGAGGGTAGGAGGAGCGAGTGGATCTACATGAAGGAGGCAGGCAGGAGGAGGCGCCAGCGTGGCGGCGATGGGCAGAGAGCGGTAAAGGAGCATGGGGGCAGAAGAATGTGTGCACTGCTGCGGAGCGGCATGAACGGGGAGCTTGCGACGGGGACGTCCTGGGCCTGGCCCTGGTCCAGGCCTGAAACAGGAATGCCTTGAGACGCACCCCGTGTGGTTGGGCGGTTGGACCCCGCGAGTCAGAGTCAGCAGGGTGCTGTGTGGTTGTCACAGGGGTGGTTCCAGGTGCAAGGTACACGGCGGGTGTGGAGCGAGCTGCTTCTCGCGGCCTGCCCATTGGCGAGGTGTGGGTGGCGGGCTCGCTGCGTGGGCACGCAAGCGGCAGCGGGGGTAGCCGCAACCCGCTTGGATGAAAGTCTCGTGAGCGCGGCAGGGGCGGAATCAGGATATTCAAGGAGGCGTGGGAAACGAGGGCATGGCAGATGGAAGGTGGACCTTGAGGCATGGATGGATATTGTGTGTGAGCGGTAGCACGGAGTGGGACTGTTAAGGGGCTGATTGCGCTGAAGGCGTCCGTCTTCTTAAAACAGCAGGTCACAAACATGGTTGGTTGTACAGTTGATTGGTGCCATGGTTGCGTGTTGGGGACGGTTGTGCAAGGCGTGCCAAATTTCATTGGGGTGTGATATTGGTTGTATTTTGTGCAGGGGGACTTGACATACCATGTACAATAGAAGACTAAGTGCTTGTTCACTGAGTGTGTGGTGTGCCCCTGCGCGTGCCGCGGACGATTGTATTCTATGGCTGTTGCAGTCGATGGTACAGGGCAAAGGTTATGTATCCCGATGTTACTGGTGTATGTGCCGCGGAGAGGTGCGCGGGAGAGCACGGAATGCCGCTTGGCATTTGCTGGCTGGCGCACAGGACCAGAGAGAGTGTGTGTGCGAGACATGGCGGGTCGAGTGGGTTGCACTTATGGTTGCGGAATTACCGAGGGGACAACCCGAGTTGCACTTAATGCCGAAGAAATTAGGGCGGAGGGCACGGTGGGGACGCAAGTCGTCTGACACTGCCGAAGTATGGGTCCGTGCAGTTAGTGACGCGCAACAATCCCGGAGTGCGCTTTGTAAGTTGTAACAACGTACTTGAATCGTAAAATGCCAGACACGCCATGCGGCCCGCGCCATGTCGGCATTGCTCGTGCACGTGTACCGCGCTCCCGACGCCATCGCTACCATTGAACCCTCAGCGCCCCCGCCCCCTTACGTCGCCCCGCCAATCAAGCGCAACAGCAGCGCCACTGCAGTCATGCAGTGTGTCACATTGTTGCATGCCGACCTGGTGTGCCACAGTACTTCGCATGCGCAGTAGGAGGCACGAGTTACAAGAACTCTGATCGTCGTCGTTGTCATGCCCACGCTTCCTCTGCTGGCCGGAGCCCGGAGGGCACGGTGTGTGCGCGATCCCCAGGGGCTCATGCCCCTCCACCCGGGTCCCTGTCTTGGTCCTGGATAGAGAACAGCAGCTTGCCAGACGCCAACCAGGTTCCACATAATGCACCTCCTTGTCGCCATGCACTTGCGGCCACGAACAATAACCATCCTTGTGACCTACCGTAACACGCCGTGCCAGCACTCATACCATAACCTTAAACTGGCGTGTGCCAATGCCCAGACCCGTAATGTACAGGAGGTACGTGTACAGCCATGTGCGCATGTCGTCCCAGCTGTCCTAGGGCGCAACCCACATGCGCAGACTGAAGTCTACTTTACAACTGTGCAGAGACGCGGCAGGCCGGCGGCACTACGCCAGCGCACAGACATCGCCGTGACATACGGTACTGTAAACGGCATGCCCTGCGGCGCCCGGATCAACACAACCCAACGCCGGGCACGCCGGCACGCCGTGGTGATGTGGTAGACATACAAAGTGAAGCCGCGCAGAGCTCCAAAGGCGTGAAACAGTTTGGTACATGGTCACCAGCGCAGCACCGGCGCCGCATGCGCGTCGCCCCCTCCTCGTGACAGCAGCGACGGCGCCGACGGCGCCGACGGCATGAGCACCGGCGGGGCGGCGTGCGCCATCGCCACTAGCTGCGGCGGTGCAGAGGCATCACCATATTCGTCCCCGGCTGCCACAGCGCCGCCGCCGCCGCCGCCGCCACCGCCGCGGTGCCGCACCAGGACGAAGCCGTCACTGACTCCGCCGCCGCTGTTGTTGTTCGCTGCGCTGCTGCTGCTGCTGCTGCTAAAGCTGTGGCGGCTGTGCACAAGGCGCCGCCGGCTCTCAAAGCGGTGCAGCAGCGCCTGTCGGGGGGGTCGGGCATGCCGGTGGTCTGGGTTGAGCCGCAGAGCGTTCTTACTGTCGGGCGCGAGCCACACGAGCTGTGCGGCAAGAGCCATCGTCCTGGCCATGCGTAGCCCCTCTCACGCCGGAGCGCCCCTCCCCCCCACGCCCCATGGACCCGGCTGCGCTGGCGCAAACGCATGCAAGCACGCGCATCATCAGTGCACGCATCGCGCATCAGCGCACGCCGCCACGTGCACGCTCGCTCACCCGAATGCCCTCGTACAGCATGCAGGCGGCGGGCGGCTGCGGCACTGCCGCCTCCAGCAGCAGCTGCCGCGGAGTGACGGGGTAGCCGTAGAAGTCGTGGTTGATCTGCGTGCGCGCATACATGCATGCATGTATGCGGTCAGAAAGGGTGGGTAGTTCATTCCAGAAACCAGAAGCAAAACGACCAATGGGGTGGGGGCAGGCGCACCTTTGCACCCGCAGCAGCAACCCCCAGCCCACCTGGTTGCGCACGCACAGCAGCGAGCTGTCCAGGCTGAGGCCCACGAAGGCGCCGCGGCTGATGCTGTAGCCGTAGGCGGAGGCCGAGGTGCCGTTGTTGGGGTTGAGCACCACCCCGGCGTCCGCGTGCCGCCCCAGCGGGCCCAGGCTCAGCGCCGCCACACCGCCCACCACCACGCCCGCGCCCAGCCCGCCACACAGTCCCGCCAGCGCCTCGCGGCTGCGCAGCACCTGCGCGAGATGGCGGTGGCGATAACCACGATGATGATGGCAAGGCCAAGACGAAAATGAGGGAGAAGAAAGAGGCGGGGCCGGCGACAAGGTGCGGGAGCGAGGCAAACTGCAGGTGTGTCTGCTGAGCCTACGAGGCCATCTGTGGCGAAGCACATTTTCTCAACCACAGCGCGGAGCCGGGGGGGGGGGCACGCAGAGTGGGCAGCCGCATGACTGTCCCCACAAACCCAATAGCAGCGCCAGGCACACCCACAACGCAGAGCCGGGGCAGACCATACCAGTTACCGGTACATAGCACGTAGGCACACACACGGCACGTGAGGGTTCGCGCACACGGACACGTCAGCACCATTGTGCACGCACACACACACGCACGCACGCACGCACGCACGCACCAGCAGCACGTCTGTGAGCTGCCCCCCCAGCTGCAGCCCCCAGCCCATGCCCGCAGCCGACACCGCACACGGCGCCGACCAGCCGCCGTCCTGCGTGCGGGCGACCACCAGGCCTGCGGGCACACGGCAGGCAGAAGAACATAAGGGCGCACCGCGGTAGTCAGTCTGGGCGGCTCATGTTGTCGACGTGCACCCCCGGGCAAGAGTGCCGCCAACACGTGACTCGCGCAGTCATCAAGCCGCGCATGACCTCTGATGCTGCCTTCCCTCCATGTACTTCAGTGCGGCGGTGGCCCAGCCCAGCCCAGCCCAGCCTAGCCCAGCCCAGCCCAGCCCAGCCCAGCCCAGCCCAGCCCAGCCCAGCCCAGCCCAGCCCAGCCCAGCCCAGCCCAGCCCAGCCGCGGCCGGCCAGGGGCGCCCGGCCCAAGGCCACTAGCTGTGCCCACCTGTGCCGAAGGACAGCGACCAGCCGGCGCCCACCCGCGCCACCGTCAGCAGCGCCAGGCCCTCCGCGCCCTGCAGCGCCGCCGTGGGGAGGTCCGCCTCGGGGTGCCGGTGGATGGCCTGGCCGGGCAGGGAAGGCCGTGAGGTGAGGAGAATTTGCCGCGGGCCGCGTACCGCACATTTGGTGTCATGGCTTGGCTAAGACCTACGTAACACGGGGTGCCTTGCCGTGGCTGGACTAGGACCTAGCAATTAAGGGTAACCAATATGCATGGGACGCTTCGCCCATTATTCGCGGGGTAAAAGAGGTGCAATGTGAATCCGCCAGGTGCATGCGCGGACAGGGCACGTGACAAATCACAGATCGCTGCGGCAGAGAAACAGGCGCCCGCGCACGCAAGAGTCCTCCGCACCTTGACAAAGGTGGTGAGCAGGTTGGCGGCCTTGAAGATGTCCTCTCCCAGGTTGGACGTCCAGGGGCTGTTCAGCCAGGCGCGCAGCGAGATGGCGTCGGGCGAGTCCTGCGTGCCCAGGGCGTGTGCGTGTTGCAGGCCGTGCGTGGTGAGTTTGCAATGGGGGTGCTGGAACAGCAGTTGCGGTACAAGCACGACCCAAGCCATAAAACAATGAAATAGGCATGCGAGAGGGGGCCAGTAGCTCATACGGGTCATGTGGGTAAGCGCGCGCACCTGCACGGGCGCCTGCGCCGCCGCCGCCATGGTCCCGGCCAGCAGCTGCTGGTGCGGTGCCAGCACCGTCCAGCACAGCTCGCACACGCGCTGCGGCGTCCTGCATACCGGTATGCAGGGAAGCAACGGACACACAGCGTGTGTATGCAAAGGCGCTGTTCACAAAGCTGCACACCGTGCACATAACTGCGTTTGCTGGCAACCCAAACACGGACCAAAACTCTGAGCGCGTCCGCAGACCGCAAGAAAGCGCTCACATCCCTGCCGCCCCACACACGCAGCCGCCCCCTCGCTGGCTGGCGCGCTCGCTCACCTGATGCCGTACTTGGGCGGCAGAAGCGCG
Source organism: Chlamydomonas schloesseri (assembly GCA_016834595.1). Classification (NCBI taxonomy): domain Eukaryota; kingdom Viridiplantae; phylum Chlorophyta; class Chlorophyceae; order Chlamydomonadales; family Chlamydomonadaceae; genus Chlamydomonas; species Chlamydomonas schloesseri. Next base: position 137,694 of record JAEHOD010000008.1, on the reverse strand, counting down.
CGCTTGTGCGCGCAGGCGCTGCAGAAGATCTTGCCGCACAGGCGGCAGTGGTGCCGCAGCCGCGTGAAGGGGCGGAAGGGCAGGTGGCAGCTGAGGCACTCGGCGGCGTGGCTGTCGGGCAGCCACAGCGGCGGCTCCAGGCTCAGCACGGCCGGGCCGCCGCCGCTGGAGCCGGTGCCCCCCAGGCCCGGGATGAGGCTGCGCGACATGGCGCTGCCGCTGGGGTCCCAGCCGCCGCCGCCGCCGCCGCCGCCGCCGCCGCGCCGCTGCGCGGCGGCGCCGCCGCTGTCTGCTAGGTAGGGCGCGGACGGCGAAATCTCCAGGCCCGCAACCCCCACGCCTCGCCCTTGCAGCGCGCCGTCATGCTGCGCCGCCTGTGCATGCGTGGCGGCGGCGGCGCTGCCGTCGCCGCCATACTCGGGGGCTTCGCCGTACTCGGAGCCGTACGGGTCGCCCTCGCCGTCGCTGTGCCGGCGCCGCCGGCCGTCAGCGCCGCCAGCCGCTGCCGCCGCCAGGGGGTCGGTGGTCATGATGTCGTGCAGGTCCTCCAGCGCGTTGGGGTTCTCCGCCCCGCCGCCGCCGCCGCCCAGCAGCGCGCTCAGGCCCAGGCTGCCCAGCCCGCTGAGCGCCAGGTTGCCCAGGCTGAAGCCGCCGGCCGCGGCCGCGGTGCCGGCGCCGCCGGCGCCTGCGCCGGTGGGCCCTCCTGGTGTCGCGGCCGCCGAGGCGTTGACTCGGCCGCGCGCATTGGCCTGTTGGTGCGCGCGGCGCAGCTCGGACGCGTAGCTGTCGGCCGTGTGCGCGGTGGACGGGAACGCCTCCCAGCCGTCGCGACGGGAGGACTCATCCACGAAGAGCATGGTGGCCAGGCGAATGAGGTCCTGCGAGGAGGGCGGGAGGTTAAAAGGGCCAATAAGCGGTTGGCCGGGCGCCGGGCTCGAGTCCAGCGGCGCAGCTGGATAAGGTTTTGCGCGCCCGCGCCAAGACCACAACGCCTCCTGCTTATGAAAGCGGTGCCGCCGTGACCCCCAGCGGGCCAGCCGCTGCGCGCGGTCGCGGCAGCTGAATGGTCGGTGCGCAAGCAAAGCCAAGTGGCCTCGGGGCCGCCGCTGCCAGGCCATAAACTTTACAACTGTATACTGACCTCGAGCTCGTGGTTGCAGGACAGTTTCAGCTCCTTGGAAAACGAGGCCCGGCACAGGGGGCAGCTGGCTGTGCGTTGCTGCACCTGCGGGGCAGATTTCCGGGCGCGAATTCAACCTCCGAGTCTATATAAGGCACAGAAAGATGCGCACGCCTGAAGTAGCTTGCCTGAACGAAGCATTCGAGGCACCCATTGTGCCCACACGGCAACGTAGCAGGTCCGCCCCAGCGGCCCAGGGTCTCGCAGCAAACCGGACATTGCGGAATCTCCACTTCGGAGCCCCCACCGACGCCCATGATGCGAACAGGGACTGGCGCGAGTTGGTGCCCGCGCCAGCTAAGCTCTGAGGAGTCTTTGGGCACTGGATTTGCTGTAGGGATTTCAGCGCCTCTTATAGATGCGTTAATTGATATTACAATTTCAGGCCGCGAACTTGGTGGTCAAAGCCCAACTCTAGGGTTTGGTCGCATGGGTCACCATTTCCCCACGGCACGACTGCCCATCCCCGTCCCCACAGAAGCGAACACCGCATCACCCAGTCACAACCAGCTGCAACATGCTCCTTGCAGTCCTTCTAGAGCGTGTCATGCGGATGTGTCGCCGCAGCCGCTCTGTAGCAACCCTGCCACGCCTGCCCCGCCACCACAGTCCTGTCCATCCACTATCTGCTTGCTTGCATTTGTGGATATACGGGGGGCTACGGACACTATTGGGACGTCGCACTCTTGCCCCATGCCCCGTTCCATCAGTCCTGTCCATCATACAACCAAGCTTAGCTCCTTGCTTAGCTCTCGACATTGCTGAGCCGCGCCCGAATGAGCCTCCTACAATCAATCGCGGAACATTCCCAGCGAGGTGAGGTAGATCTGGTCCAGGTAGCCGGTGGAGAAGGCGATGACCAGGATGACCAGCGGCGGGATGAGGAAGGCGGCGGCCAGGCCCAGCAGCAGCCCCGTGTCGTCACGCTGTCGGGTGTGTGTGTGTGGTGGGGGGGGGGCGGGGGGAGGGGAGGGGGTGAAGGCACGGGGTGAAGGGGACGTGTGCAGGGGCGTCGGGTTCAGCGAGATGCAGGGGGCTGTTCGTTCCAGCACCCAAACGCAAACAAACACATGGGGGGTGCTCACGTGTTAGGTGGGACAGCATGTTGGGGAGGTTGGGCGCCGCTAGGTTGGGTTGGTACTTGAGATATGAACCACGCGCGCACTTCCCGCACCGTGCAGGCCCTAACGCAGCGCCCTGAATATACCACGCCCTCCGCTCCCCCCCCCCCCGCACGGCACAGCCACCGCCCACAGTCCCCTGTCCCTCCCCGGCACTGCCCTCCACGTGCTTCACCTTCCCTGCGCTTCTCTGAGAGCTGGATTGAACTGCTCTCCCCTTTCCCGGCACCCAGCAACCCCAGCAGCCGCCTCAGCAGCAGCCCCAGCCGCGCATGCAGCCACGCAGCCACGCACACACACGCACACACACACACGCACACACACCTGGTCATCAATGGCCATGTACTCCTTCCGCCGGTCGATGCGCTTCTGCACCTGGTTGATCTGCTTCTTCAGCCGCTGCTGCTCCTGGTACTTGGCCGACAGCTTGTCGCCTGGGGTGCCGGTGGTGGTGTGTGCCAGCAGCAGCGCCGCGGTGCGGCGATGGGAACAGTGCCAGTCGAGGACAGGTTAAACAAAACTGGACACACAGCGGGCCGCCTGCCTGCCTGCCTGCCTGCCTGCCTGCCTGCCACCTCCGCACAAGCCGCAGTCCACGGCACTCGGGAGTCAGTCGGGCCAGCCGCTGCCGGTGCCATCCCTTCTACTGCGCGACCCGCGACCTCAGCCTCCTCAACAACACCCCTCCTTCCCCTCTGTCCTGTCCCACCCCCGACCCCTCTTCCATCCTCCCGGCCACACCCACCTATCGTCTCCTCGCTGTCGCTCACGGTGCCCAGCAGCTGGTCGATGGAGTTTACGGACCCCAGCGGGCTGTCGGGCATCGTGTCCACCGACACCCTGGCGGGCGAGGCGGCGCCGCTGGGGCTGGGGCTGGGGGAGGGGGAGCCCTGGCCGTCCATGTACACCTCGGAGGGCTCGCGCTCATCGCTGCTGGAGACGCCGCCCGCGGGGCCGAAGATGATGTCCATCTCTGTGTGGCGGTGGTGGCGATGGCGGTTGGTGAGGAAGACGAGGAGGAGGCAGAGCGGGAATGGTGGCGGTTTCATGGTTGAGGTGGTGGTGAGTGATGAGGTGGTGCGGAAGGGAAAGGAAAGGGTTGGAGGAGTTGGTTGATATTTAAGTCGCGGAGGAGCGTGGTGGGGTGGGGTCGTCACGCCCGGGTATAAGAGATAAAGGAGCACGAGGGGCGCGCAGGCAGGGCTGGCAGGGTCTAGCTGGATGGTGGAGGTAGGGACGGGCTGCTCGGGACGGAGCCTCGGCTGCAAACACACGGTATGGACATGGCTGGTCGGGTGGCTGGTGGCTGGTGCGTGCGGGGCGGGCGAGCGGCGATGTCTGTAGCAGTCAGCTGGCGGCTGCCGGCTGCCGGCTGTGCGCTAGAGTTCACAAGGGAGATAACGAACAAAACAAGGTCCGTGCATGCATTGATGCGTTAAATGGCGCCACAGTGTGTGTGTCTCGCTCACCCGACTCCTTCATCATGGGTTGGAACTGCAGGTCAATCGGCTGGTTGCGGCGCATCTTGAAGCTGCGGGCGGGGGGGGGGAGGCAGGGGGCAGCGCGATGAGTAGGCCAGCACGCAGGTCAGGACCAGACCGGGACAGGAGGGCAAGCCAGTAGTGATGGTGCAAGCCCATCGCGTTGCGAGCCGAAGCGGTTGGGTCCCGTTTTCGTGACTGAGGGCAGCCCCAACCCGTCTGCAGCAGTGCCCCGCGCGGACCGCTAGGCGGTGTGGCGAAGGGTGCGGAGCTGCACCTGTGTGTGTGCTTGTGTGTGATATTGATGCCTCGCCGTTTGGCTGCCCCCGCTGCCGCGGCTGCCCCCGTGGCACGGCTGTCTCACCCCACGGCCCACGCCCTTCTAGCACAACCAGCACCCTCAGCACAGCACCCTCAGCGACACTCACGTGTCCACCACGAAGCGCAAGCTGGGCCGGTCCTGCAGGTCCCACAGCTCGCCGTAGCTGCGCGCACGTGTGTGTTATGTGTGCGGTGGCGTTGGAGTGGGGGGGATTCCATGCATCTTAAATTAATGACGAAGGAGATGTAGACAGGCGATGCGACACAGAAGGCGTAGGGGGACGGGGGACGCGTGGGAGAGGGAGCGGATGGAGATGAGGGAGGGGGCAGTTAAAGTGCGGAGAGGGTAGTTGAGCAAGGTGTCACCCGGGACTGACTCGAGGTTCGTCGGGCAGTTCATCAAGGGGTTCCTACAACGGAAGCGCGGGGGAGACACCGCCACCGGACAGGGCCCAGCACCGCTATCACCCCCTCAAGCCTGCCCCTCCAACCCCCCAGGCCGCCTCACCGGATGGGGTCGCTCAGCGCGTTCATCTTCATGCCTCGCGTCACGCCCAGCTGCGGGCCCAACAGAAACAGCAACAGCAGCTCATTCCACGCACATGTACGTGCACGGGGGGCATTGCTCGGGCAAGTCGGGTGTTTGGGCCCCGGCACACACACACACACACGCACATAGCGATTGCGGGGGACTCTCTCCGTTTCCGTTTACCAACACACACACATACTCTTCCTTGTGATCTCTAACACACACATACACACACACACACACATACACATGCACACATGCGTGTACGGCAGCCGCCCCAACGGCCGGCTACGACGCACGACCATGAAAGCCTTCCCATCCGGCCATCCCAGCGGCTCCAACCCCCAGCAGTTTCCCTCCAGCAACAGCGCATGACACGGCGCCTGCACTGTCTCTCACGCGCGCGCGCCCATGAAACACGCTCCTCCTCCGCCGCTCTCACCTCCGCCGCGCGACTGCCCTCCGCCACCTCCGTCACCACAATGGCCTGCCCGCGGCCCTCCGGCACCAGGCCCAGCCGCACCGTCTGTAGCGCCTCCATTCCCCGCAGCGTGATCCTGTGTGGACGGGCGGGTGGGGAGGGCGCACCATGTTGGGGTGGTTGGGAGGGCTGGCGCGTGTTGGGTGGGTTGGCGTGTCGAGACCTGGGCGCGACCTGACAGCAAGTGCTTAGGTCACAAGTGTGCATCGGCAGTTGGCTTTGGGGAGCAGCATACTTTGCAAGGTGGTTCACGGTTTGCTGCTGCTGTGGCACTCCGTGCGTGGCCAACTCATTCGTTGTGGTTGCTGACGTTGCGGTTGCTGTGAGGGACTGAAGGGTCAAAGTGGAGAGCTGCAGTCTGCTCACACCAAACTGTGCCACCCGTCCGTGGAACGCCCCCCCCCCCCCGTGTCCCCGTCGCCAACAGCAGCATCGAAAGCAGCGGCAACAGCGGCAACAGCGGCAACAGCGGCAACAGCGGCAACAGCGGCAACAGCAGCAACAGCAGCAACAGGCGCCCCGCTGCCACTCACTCGAACTTGCCGTCCCGCACGGGAGCCGACGTGGTGGCGGTGCCGGGGTCCGCGGTCGCCTCGCACACGGGGGACCGCAGCGGCGCGCGACTGCGGGAGTTCCGCATTAGCGGGCAAGGCCTCCGCACTGCAAGGAGCAACATAGGTGGCAACGTCGCAGCGACGTCGGCAGCCGGGTGTGTGGCTCGGGGGTTGGTCCCCGATGCGCGAGGCACAGAACCCGACTCGGCGAGCCAGTCGCTCACGCCTAAAACGTATTTAGGTTGTTTCGCCACATGTCATTTGTGCTGTAGCAAGCACCCAAACAAGCGTCTCAACAATCGAACGCGCTAGGCTTGCCTGCACCGCGGATGGCCTGTCGCGCCACACGGCCAGCGCGCGGTTGAAGCGCGGCGGCCTGGGCTCCAGAGCAGTGAGTTGTGAGCATCATTTTACGAGGCGCGCGAGGAATGGACGTTGGAGGGTCACAGCGACGAGAGTAAGTTTACTCTGTTTGCGCTTGAATGTGTCAAGTGATGATGCTCGCTATCAAGTGAGTAGTCGCGTACATCAAACAGACTGAGGAAGGGGAGTTGGCCGGGGGCAACGAACGCGGAGCCGATGGCCGATGCGTGGCCGTTACTGAGTTCGTCGCTGAGTTCGCGACCGCGGCATTTAGGCCAAGGGTAGCAAAGGGCAACGGATAAGTGAAACGAACAAGGATAACATGGCTAAAAGTTCCTGAGCAGGCATCACGGGACCTGCAGGAGGGGGGTTTCGCGCGGGAGGGGGGAAGGGCGAGCCGGGGCGCCACCGCCGAGCGCGGCGTGTCGGTTTGGGTGGCAATGCTGTTGGACTCGAGCTGTGCATTAGTATACATGTACACAACTGCGACAAGAAAGCACAGCAAGGTAAACCGCGTTAGCTGTGCCACACTGGCGTGCAAATTGTGCACGCGCGGCACAAGCTTGCTGCCGAATCGGGCCGCGAAACTTTCCAGTCGATACACATCATTAATCACCCAGCTCCCGGTGACTCAGAGCCATTTCTCATTACGGGGGGCGGCAGCTAGCTGGCACGGTGTGGCGATGGAATTGCCTCCGGACCCTGACCCGGGCCCAACTGGCCATCCGCCAGGCCGCCGAGCGCCCGACGACGCCGCGGACGCGCAGGAGCCGCGGCCGGACGTGATATCACCACTGAGCGCTGTCAGCAATCCCACCACGACAAGCCTAGCAAGTGCCGCCGACGCCGACTTGGGCTTTCGCGCCAGCAGCAGCGGCACCTCCGGCAGCATCCTGCAGGCCGCGGTGGGCGATGCGGCCTGGCGCCTAGTGCAGGCAATGGCGGCGCTGCAAGCCAGCCTAGCACAGGTGCGTGCGTACCAGGGGCTTCATGGGCGTTGGTCTCGTGCTCCTGCATGCGGCTGGAGCGCGTCCTGATGTGTGCGGCGCGCGGTTGCCAGCATTCCGCAGCCGTCTGCTTGTTATGCTGGCAGTGCAAGTGCGAGTGCAACTCGCTGCCCTTGGCCCCGCCCACCTTGCAAGTCCACCCATCCGCCCGTATCCCGCTATCACAGTTTTACAGAGCCGACGGTGGCAGCTCAGGCGCCCCAGGCCTTGACACCGCGGCCACCGGCAGCTGCGGCGGCTGTGGCACAGCTGCAGCGCGGCACCCTGCTCTGGAACCACCGGAGGCGCTGGGAAGCCCGGAACCATCGGTGGATCCAGTGGCAGCACTGGATCCGGCCCAGAGATCGCAGCTGCGCGCTGTGCTGGGGGAGCTGCTGCTGCTGCCGCCGGTGCTGCCGTTCGAGGCGGCACACGCCTCTGGCTGTTGTGGCGGCTGTGGCGGCGGGGGTGACAGCAGCCGGCGGGAAGAGCGACTGCGGGAGGAGAGGCCAGAGTTACAGGAAGATGAAGAGGCAAAGGAGGAGGCGGTTGAGGGCGACAGGCACGTAGCGCCTACAGCAGACGGCAGTGATCACGAGGACGGGGGTGATGCCGAGGTCGAGGCGAAGACCGGAGCCGAGGCCAAGCAGCGGCTGGCCTGGTTGCAGTGGGTCAGCGGCGGCGCCGCTGCGGCAGATGATGCGGGTGCACCGGCACATGCGTATCCCGCACATGCCGTGCCCTGCAGTGCACGTGCCGCGGACGGAGGGGCAGCTGCAGCAGCAGGCTCCGGAGCGCCCACACCGCCGCCGCTGACGCCGGCTGACCTGCCGCCGCTTGCGGCTGCGCCCTGCGGCCTGCGCCACCCGGGCTACCTGCCGCACGGCGTGCTGCGCCGCCCCTTCGCCAACCAGCTGGCCTGGGCGGCGGCGGCGTGGCGGCTCAGTGGGCACTTTCCCTACCCGGCGGTGGCCCTGCAGCGGCCGCCGCTGCTGCGAGAGGCGGACTCATACCCGGCGGCTGTGTCGGCGCTGGAGGCGCTTCTGCCGGAACTATTACCCGAGCTACTGCCCGAGCTACTGCCGGACCTGCTGCCGGCAGATACTGCGCGAGAGGAGGCTGCGCGGGAGGAGGCCGCGCGGGAGGAGCTCGAAGGGCAGCGGGGGGACACGTGCGGTGGTGGGGCGGACGGTCGACCGGGTGCCACTGGCGGTGGCGGCGACGGTGGCAGAAGCGCGCAGCAGCAGCAGCAGCAGCGGCGCGCCCTCCTGCGGTTGCTGCTACAGCCGCAGCTGCTGTACGTGCTGCTGGGCTTCCGGCTGACCGCGGGCAGCGCCACGTCGCGCCTGGTGGTGCCGCTGCCCAGCGCGGCCGAGTGCGTGGCGGCCTTCGAGCGGCGGCATGCGCCGCCCGGCAGCTCCAGCGTTCTGACCGTGGGTAAGCACGAGCGAGCGCGAGCCGCGGATTGTCGGGCCGTGTGTGGAGGAGCAACGGGCGGGCGGGGGGGCGGGGTAGGGGTGCAGCAGGGGCGAAGGCCGTGGCTGTGGTGGCACGCGCACGGTGATGGCGCGGCCGTGTGATGTATGGTGCTCACAGCCTTGCACTTGTTTCTATACTTTCGACGTGCAGCACGCATGCACACACGTGCACTGGCTCCTGAACTCCTCCCCTCCCCTCCCCTCCCCGCCTCCGGGGTCTGGAATGGACTACCCCGCTCCCGCCGCCGCGCAGGCGCGCGTGCGCTCACCAAGCACTGCCATCGCGACCTGCGAGGCGAGTGGTGGCCCGCCATGAGCGGCAGCGAGGCCACGAAGAACAAGGTGCGCCGCGTGAGGCCGCGGGCTTTATTTGCTAAATGCGGATGTGTGATTTTTTTATGATTTTGTAAACGGCCTAATGTACAAGATAGTTACGTCGTACACGAAACGCAGACACCAGCCAGAAGTGCGGGTCCTTCTTTGCTGCTGATGCTGGATGCCGTGTGTGCGGTAGCTGGTCCTAGAGCTCCCGGCGGCATGAGACGCAGTGGCGCTGCTGCTGCTCCCATGCCACAAGCACAAACACCCAAACGCACAGGTGGCTCGCGACACGCTGTCCCGCCTCATGCTCGGCGCCGTGTGGCTCAACCTGCACCAGCTGCCGCCCTTTGACGCGCCGCGCTTTGTGCTGGAGATGCGAAACGTGCAGGTGTGCGTGGCGGGTATGCTGTGGGTGCGGTGGAGGGGAGGGCCACGAGCTCGGGTGCGGGGTGCTGAGTTAAGAATGCGAATGCGTGCGCACGGTGTTACGATGAGCACGTGGGGCACGCTCAGTGCATGGGCAGGGCTCTGTCCCCTCTCTAACGCAGGCAGGGCTTGCCCACCGCCGTGTTGCTGTGCATGCTCACGTTCACGTGCAGGGCTACGGAGCGCGATGGGCAGTGGACCCTCAAGCGGCGGCGACAGCAGCGGCAGCGGCAGCAGCCACGGCGCAGCAGGCGGCGGCTGTCGCAACTGGTGAGGCGGCGACAACTGTGGCAGCCGTGCACGCGGCAGAGGCCGCCGCGCCCGCGCTGGCCCCAGCCACAGCTGGTGGCGGCGGCGCAGGGCTCGCGGATGCCGCAATATCGCCGCCGCCGCCGCCGCCGGCGCCATTCGCTGCAGCGGTGTCGTTCCGGGGCTTCCTGGAGCCGCAGATGGAGGGCGGACACGAGGCGGGTTGGCGGCACTAGGAGCAGGTTGCGTGGAGGTGGGGCGTGGAAAGTGGCATCCCTGTGACGGGTGAACTTCTTGGTCCGGCCGCTTTGGTACTGCCCGTCCAAAGCGACAGGAGCTTTAATTTGATGGGACAGGAACGTTTATGCTAGTCAGCTGTCTGCCATGTGTCGGGTTACATTGCAGAGGCCGTTTCGGCGTGGAGCACGCAGGGGAAGAATCCATATCCTTACAACTTGTAACGGATTGTAAACAAGGAGATGAGAAGCTGGGCAGGCGTTTGTGTGCAAAGGCCGTTTCGGCGTGGAGCACGCAGGGGAAGAATCAATATTTTTACAACTTGTAACGGATTGCAACTAAGAAGATGAGAAGTTGCGCAGGCGTTTGTGCGCGAATGGCCGGCCGTGGGGGCAGTGATCGCACCCGTGGAGGGCACTATAACGGCGCACACACCCCCGTGCCCGCGTGCATCCGCCATCGCTGCATGCGTTAAAACTACGGAAGATCAATCTCCGGAGAAAAGGGCCGCTATCGCCGCTAGAAAATGTATATATACCATAAAATAGAGGCAGGCAAGAGGAAGAGTGAAAAAGGAAGGAAGAGCCGGCAGAGCAGAAGCCAGAGATTGACGCTGGCACAACCAATGCACGCCCTTGCAAGGTGCCGCGCGCCATTCTCAGTCACGATCACACTGCCGTCTGGAAAGGAAATATGTACATTATTTCTAGCTAGTGCCGCCTTGCTTGCTTGAGCTGCCCGGTTCGCATGCACGCAAGCTCCACCAACCGGCATAGGCTCCCCACTCAAACCAGCCGTGTTTATGTGGCTTCATTATGTGTGAACGGCATTTCAAATTGCGAGCTATATAATATGCAGATCAGCGCATGCGTGGAAGGGTCCTGCGGACCATGCAAAGAATGGACCACCGTGGCAGAAAGTTACTATGGCACTTTCCGGAACTCGAGCTGCTGTAGCTACATCACCCCTAGACACGCCGTCTTGCAGGTAGGTCTCTCCGGGCGTTCCCACACTCACACACGCATGGAACCATGTCCATGCGCGCCTTCCTGCTCCCATACCCCCACAAAGTCATTCTGTCACGGGCGTGCGGGCGCAAATCTAGCTATTTACGTGCATGCCCATGGCTCCGGAGTGTCATGTCGCTGGATGGGCTTGGCGTGCTGTTGACCTAGGCCAAGATGGGCTCTGTGGACGGAAGGATGGGTTGACGTGGGGCAGGGGTGGGCATCTACAGATAGTCACACCGCGTACGGCACGTGCGCGACCGCTGGCCCGTGCTTCTACGGCAATCTGTTCTCCCCACCCCTTCTCCTCGTACATATGACACGACAATGTCTCACCGCAGTGGTACCCGCCCAGGCAGCTGCCGAGCCTGTCCATATTGGGCCGGCACACACTGCTGGGGTCGGGGCAGCTGGCGCCGCTGGCGCTGGAGCAGGGGAAGGCTGCGTGGCGCACATAATGAAGCGTTGTGTGTACACGGGCGGGCGGGCGGGGGGCAGGTTACTCAGTGCCCGGAGCAGGTCAAGGCTGAAAGCCAAGCACGGCGAGACAGGGCACGCACGCAGGCCTTGAGAGGCCGGCCGGCCAAGGTGCTCTGCTCCTCACCCCGCGTCAACTTACCGCATGTGGCCACCAGCGTGGCTGAAGGGAAAATCTGGCGCGGCACGCAGCAGCCTGTGTGCGTAAGCGCGCGAGTCACGCGGGCGGTGTTGGCTATGAAGAGGATTTGATTGGCTACCTGTTACCCGCACGCGACCGGTGGCTGGGGCGCCTGGCGTGCCGTATCTGCTTAGCAACGTGCCATGTGAAGGCCAGGCCAGGCCAGGCCAGGCCAGGCGCACTCACCGTTGTTGGCGCAGGAGATGGCGGTGTTGGGGTTGGTGCAGGGGTTCACTGGGATGGTTGGCACGCAGTCATAGTCCTCCGTGATCTGGCCAAAGCCGTCGAACTTGGGGCGGCAGACGCTGCCCTGTGGCCGTAAGGATGACAGGGAGGCGAATATTTAACAGCTTACTATACGCAATTACGTAGTAAACATACGTATAACCGTACAAGAACGCACCGATGGGGGAAACCTGCTGTGATAGGCCATAACTTCAGCATCTCTCACCCAAACTCAATTCTGGGTGCTCTAAGACCTGGCGTGCATGAGATAGGGGTTTGGAGGCTGGGTGTGTGTGCCATGCGTGTTCGTCGAAGACGCGTATGCGTACTCCTGTTGCCATCCCTACCTGCGGGCAGGGCTTGGCGTTGCAGGGGTTCCCTGTGCCGGGGGAAGGTGTTTGGGGGCGGTTGGGGTTATGAGGGGGAGACTGCTGACAGGGCTGCGCAGTGCCGACGACCGAAGTGGCCGGAGCCAGTGACTGACCGAGGTGGCTGGGACGTGGCAACCTCAGCACGAGACGGCCTGGCCTGACACGGCGCTCACACGCACCGCCGCAAGTAACAGGGAGGCGGCCTCGCTCCTTGGCCACCCACCCACCCACGCACGTACGTACGTACCGCAGCAGTGGCCGGTGCACTGGCCGTGGTCATCGGTCTGCGAGCGGCAGTAGTCGGGCGGGCGGCAGAAGGCGGTGCGGCAGGGGTCCATGCACCGAAACCCCGTGTACAGGCCCCAGCGGTTGGTGAAGGCGCGGCAGCACTGCGGCGCCCGGCAGCGGACGGACAGGCAGGGGTTGCCTGCAGCAGGACGGGAGGGGGCGGAGCGCACACGCGCGGCAGCAGCGACGGCGATGATGACGAGGAGCAAAGTGGCGGCAGGCGCAGTCGGCGACGCCATAGCGGGCCAGGTGCCGGGCGGTACCGTACGCAAATTGCCAAGCGACCCCTTCGCACATCCTGTGATGCGGCCCCGTGCCCCTGCCCCTACCTATCCCGCCGCCGGCACCGGCCGCATCGATCGCCACCAAAAGCAAAGCCCCGCCCTTGCAACAACTCCCATAGACTGACAAACTCACGGTTGCACACGTAGCCGGAGCGCAGCTGCAGCGCCTCTGCGTCGCCCAGGGTCACGTTGCCCAGGTCCGCCAGCTTCCGCAGGTCGGCCAGGTCGGGCGGCGCAGCGCACACCGTGTCGCTGTCGTCGCCGCACAGCTTCTCGCGCTTGCACGCCTCCACGCCGGCTGCGGGAGCAAATCAGTGCGGGGCGGCGGACAGGAGGGAGGGAGGCGTACAGAGTCAATACCAGACCAGAGCAAGGCCCGGCGGGGGCAACGTCGGGGGCGTTAGTTGCGGGGCGGAAACGCAGGGCGTACGTGGGGGATGTGTGCGGCCAAGGCATGCAGCGGCAGGTGGATGGGGGGAGGCAACTGTGCGAGGAGGGCACAGCCTGGGACTGACAGATGGGCGCTGCATGTATACATGTGCTTGCTGGGGCTAGGAGCTTGAATTATTCGTACTCACGGATGCAGCGCACGGTGGGGACCGTGCCAGCGGGCAGGCCCAGGGCCTTGGCGGCGATGGCCACGGGGTCGACGGAAATGAGGCGGCTGCTGAGGGAAGCGCTTGCCTGCACAGGGTGGGCGGGCGGGTTGCAAAGCGACGCGGCACGCAGTTGAACACAAGACCCAGCACCCAGTAACTAGACAGAAAACACAAGACCCAGCACCCAGTAACTAGACAGAAAACACAAGACCCAGCACCCAGTAACTAGACAGAAGCGGCAGGCGGCGGCACCAAGCAAGCAAGCCAGAGTGTGACCCCTGCCAGAGTGGCACACCGCGCACGTACGCACCTGCAGCTGGGAGATGGTGAGCGGCACAGGGACGTAGCCGGGGGGGCACAGGCTGCAGTGGAACAGCTCGGCCGCGGGGTCAATGGTGGGCGGGTCATCCTCTGACGGCGGCAGCTGCACAGAAATGAGCCGGTCAACATTGATGCCGATCAAGCCGGTGTCGATGAGTGCCGACGTCTCCGGCTTGACCTCGCCCTCGGGGGTTGCGGCAGGCTGCTTGGCGTCCTGGTCTCCCTGAAGCAGCCCACGGCGACCGCCGATGCCCTGTCCCACGCCAATGTGGCGGTGGTGGTGCGGGTGGTGCAGGTGCTGAGGCACCGCCTCCGTCGCCGCGGCGCCCTCCTGCTCCTGCCCGCCAATGCCTCCAGAGCCGCCGGAGCCGCCGGCAGCAGTGCTGCCGGCGTCTCCGGCGCGGAGCAGGCTGCGGTGGTGGTGGTTGCCTCCGGTGGGGTCCAAGGTGCCGATCAGGCCGATGCCCAGGGAGAGGTTGAAGGTGGGCTGGTCGCCACCGGTAATGAACCAGTCAGCGGGCCGCAGGTCGACGCAGCGGGAGTCGGCATCGGGGCCGCCGCAGCGCGCGTAGTCGCAAGGCCAGCCGACTGTGTCATGGGTGGCCAGATGGGGGCGGGGGAGGCAGGTGAGTGGATGGGTGATTGAGGCACCACATACAACCGGTGCGGGCGGGCCTCATCAGCGACAAGCACGGAACATGTGACACGCAAGCTCCGTTTATGATGCCAATACTCTGCAGCACCATGAATGCATGGAATGCAAGGTGCTTGGTGGCGGACGGGACCCGACACCTCAACACGCCACCAGCAGCACCACTACATGCCACCACCAGCACCAGCACACGCCACCACCCAGCACGCACCGTCACCACGCACTAGGTCCTCTATCTGAGCCATGTCAAGCAAGCCCGCGGACGACAGACATGGACCAAATGACTACTCAGTACTCACAGCAGCGGCTACCGGCGCACATGTTGGTGTCGGGGTCGATGACCGGCTTGCAGAATGGCGTGGGCTTCTTGCAGGTGTTCAGAAAGCATGGATTCACTGCGTGCATGCGTGCGTGCAGATCGGCATGCATGCCCCGCAAGTAAGGGAACAGTGAGTGAAACAATGGGATGGTGGCTTGCGTACGCTGTGATGACCGGGATAACGCACGTGCATGAGGTAGACTGGCGGTGCACGGTGCGTGCAGCACGGCGGCGGGGCGAACTGGCGCGCACGCACAGTCACGCGGGCTCATCGCAGCGCGGTATTTACGCGCACATGAAAGGACAGAAGTAATGGGGGCACAACTTCACAAATGCTAGCTCACCACAACGCGGCTCATAGGTCTCAGTGGTGGCGTTAAAGCGCGGCCGGCAGCACATGCCGCGGCGGCACGTGAAGCCCGCCTTGGAGCATGGGTTCACTGCGCGTTGGGTGATTTGGAGACCGGCAAACGAGCAGAGCGTTAATGTCAGGGTAGTCAGGGTGTATATGTGTCACCAGCGGAAGCCCTGGCCTGAACACACGTAAGGCTCAGGACAGGCCCCGGAGAAAGCTGGCTTTTCAACGGGCGTCGTAGGGGTGGCGGAACGCCCTGGTTGACACGGCCGGACACGGTCATCGGGCCAATTTAAACACCGCTGTTTATCAAGTAATGTGTACATACTACGTATATCACAAATTGTTTGTTCGCTGCCTAATCGGTGATGTCGCGGTCAACATGCTTGACAAGCTTCCTCACATCACCCGCTTTAAAGCCTGTTTTGATTGCCGTCGTCTAAGATATACGATAAATGATTACTAAGATGATTCCGGGCTTTTGAGCGCGACTCTGTCGAAAGCATGCCTCGCGAAACGCTGTGACAGTTACCCTCACGAAATGCGACGGGAGTGAAGATTTAACATGTATTTATATGTGGTACAAGCCCCTCAGCAAGCTGGCTTGTCAATCGACGCTTACCGCATGAGAAAGCGGGCAGGCCGGTGACAGGATCAATGACGGGGTTCTTAGTTCCCGCCAGCATGGTGATTTCGCAGTTCTCATTGGCACCGCAGGGGTTGGGCTTGCAAGGATTCACTGCGACGGTTGAAGAGGAAGGATGTAGGCTCACCAGAGTGGCGCCATGCCGTGTGCAGCAGAAGCGTGGATCAGTGCCCGAGACATGCCCACGAGACATGCCTGTGCCCGACCTATACCCCTGACCATGAGCACGGCGCTGTCGCCATATAGCCACAATATCAGCAGCATTAGCTCACCACACTGCGCGCCGCACCGCCCGGAGTCTTCGTCGTTGACCACCCGGCAAAAGGAGCCGGCGGCGCACTTGACGGTGGCGCAGGGGTTCTCGCAGGAGGGCACCCACATGGCGGGGCCAAGGGTGGGGATGACGCGCTTGGGCCGGCAGCACTCATTGTCCTTGCAGTCAGCGCCGGGCTTGACGCACGGGTCCACTGTGAGCGCAGCAAGGTGAGCAGCAGGCTGGAGGAAGGCGCAACAAAGCAACATACAACAGTTGCCCGCGGGCCCCATGGGCATGGTGCGTATGCAACCCCAGCAGCTTGAGGCACGGTTCCCAGTTGTATGCCGTGCGTGAGCATAGAAGGGCGACAGTAATGAATGCAAAGCAGCGGCATAGATGGGCTAGATGCACCGACAAAGTCGGGAACTGGACGAGCGTGCCTCCAGGGAACTGGTTGCGGGCTTGACCGAGAGGCGTCTTGGCCACCTCTGCACCGTTAACTGCTCATAGCACGCGCCTTCTCACCGCAGATGGACCGGCACGCATCGGTGGTGGGTGAGGCGACGGCCACACAGTTCTTGCCGGCGGGGCAGGAGTTCTCGGTGCAGGTGGGAACGCACACGGGCAGGTAGAGGCCCGAGTCCGTCATCCGGGTCTTGCAGCAGTAGCCCTGCTTGCACACCGATGTGTCCTTGCAAGGGTCCACTGCGGGGTGGACGCGAGGCCATGGGTGGGTGGCTTTGTTATCGGTCCTTCCATTTCGAAGGGGGACGGCGAAATGGAACTGCTTTGCCCAGGTTTAGCATGCATGCACGTCACAGACATGCTCTATGTCACGTATGCTGCGGCCAGCAACCCCTTGACTAGACCGTCCTGGCCACGCACAACGGCACAAGCCCACATGTCCGGCTTTGGGCGTGTGCGCGACTAGCGCTACCAGCAAGGAAGGTCGTGATCACTCACCGCATTGGAACTTTTCAGGGATCAGGGTGCCGGCGGCGTCGAACACGGGGGCGCAGTTTTGTCCCGTGGGGCAGGGGCGGTTGGCGCAAGGGTCCACTATACGTGGCATGTCGGATGGCGTGGGGCCGTGGGCATGTGCGGAAGGGGTTAGCATGAACCAAGGTCGAGGGTCGGAGTCAAGCAATCGCCATGACAACACGTGCTGGATAGCGCATACAACAGCTGCAAATTTGGCCTATGCTAGTATGCTCCTTACCGCATCGGGCACCCGTGCAGCGGCCTTTGCCATCCTGACGTGGGTAATGGGGTGGTGGCAAGGGTGGCAGGTGCGCAACATGCGCAGGTACGGCACGCAGTAGAGCGGCGCGATGCAGACATGCGGAGAGCGGCGGGATGTACATATGCCGACATTGCCTCGGCCCGCCCCCGACCCCAAAGCGGATCCAAGCGAGCAGGCCCTCTTACCATGCCATTGACACAGAAGAAGCCGTTTGCGCACCGGACCGTCTCTGCATGCATTGATCGAGGGGCGTCCGGGCGTGAGATGCAATCTCTTTGCGGGCACGCTTACTCATGTCCCACCGAGCTGCAGGTGCTGCTGCCCGGCACCCAGCGGCCCATCACTCACCACAGCGGTTCACGCAGGTGAAGCCCACGTATGCGCCGGCGGTGTTGTAGGTCGTCTGGCAACACGAGGGCGACTTGCAGGATGCGAACATGCATGGGTCCGCTGCGAAGCACAAAAAACCACATGAATTCGCACACCAAGAGGCATGGCAACAGGAGCCCCCGGTGAGGCCCCCATCGGAGCGGGCACGCAGGTAGGCCTCAGCACCATGAAGCAACGTATGTGCGCCCTTGTCGTTCACACCTGCACCTATCCCACGCGCCTACCCTTGCAGGTGAAGCCTTTGGAAGGATCCTTTCGGTTAACAGCGACGCAGTTTTTCTTGGTGCCACAGAGCTTGCGCTCCTGGCACTGCGTAAAGCTTGCGGTGGTGACTGTGAAAACGCGGTGCATGGGTATTGGCGGGACACAACGCCGTGAACTGACGGTGAGGTGAGGAGGAAGGCGGGTAAAGCCGTGTGAAGTGGCGGTTGATGCGTGCCGCGGCGGACCCTTCGCGGAAGCTCAGGCTCGAAAGCTAGAGCAGCAGTGATTAAAATGCCTTCAAAGTTTACGTGTCGCTTGTCAATTGGTCTTGAGACAGCCGCAAAAGTGTCGCGAATGAGAACAGCACAGAAGCCCCTCGCTGGGCGCACAGAAATGCCTTGACAGAGACTTGACAGTGCAGCTTAAAGCATATAGGCACAATTTCATTGGAAGTCCCAGCTATCCGGCATGCACAGTCAGCGCATCGTGTTGTGCAGAGGCCCAAACTGTCGCTGCGGCCGGCCCTGGGCATTCCGCCATGATTGAGGGACGTAGCGTTATAAATTCCTTACCTGGCGCAACTACTTGCGCGTCAGTGCGCTCCACGGATGCGAACAGGACGCCGAGCGCCAACAAAGCAGAAAGCAGGAAACAGCTGCCCATGCTTTAAGATTTTTGCAGAATCATAACGTATGTATGTATTTTGTAGCGGTGGGCCCTTGGGAAACGGTTTATCTTGCCACTCCAGCCCTGCGTGCGTACGGCAGTGGCCTTTTGGGTGGGCTCCGCCGTGCGCTGCGCTCCGCAAGCGCAGAAGGTTTGGAAACCAGCACATGCAAGCACGGGTTAGAACACAATGCGTGCATGGCGGAAGAAGGACAAAGCCTGTGGGGTGGGAATTCACGCACTAGACCGCGAGTGCATCGCGAGCATACCGGGGCACCAATTCGCGGCAGTTTCCGCCGCACCGCGGTTCCTGTGACTCCAGCCCCAAACCGCGTTCACGGAAATGCAAGGTTGCATTCCTTAATGTATGCTGCGCCTGGCTGACCGCGCCGTCACAACTCTGTGCGGAGTGTCGCCGCAGCTACGGTCCCAGCGCGCCCCGATCAGCGCTCGTCTGGCGCCTGCTTGGAAGCCGCCGCTCCGCCCGGGCGCACCGCGTCGCACTCGAGGGGCGGCGCCTTTGGATTCACTAGATCTAGACAGACACCACCGCTTCTCAACACCTCACCGACCAGCTCAGGTGGATCAATCCCCTGCACGACCCCGCACACAGTACTGGAGCAACATTTTTTGTTTGTTTGGTTTCACTCCTCCTCACACGCCCCGTGCCATGCTGCGTGCTGTGCTGCTGGGGCTGCCGTCCGTGAGGTACAGCGCCTCATCCTCCTCGTCATCATCGTCGCCGCTAAATGCGCCCGTACCTGCACCCTGGCCATCGACACCATCGCCTGCCAGCACGCCCAACCCCTGTTGCCCCGCCGCCGTCATCAACATCTGCTGCACGCCCACCGCCTCCTCGGTGTCCGAACCCTGCAGCCGTCTCTGGACCACCGCCGCCGCCACGTGTGCGCCAGCCAGCATGTATAGCTCATGGCCCTGCTCGGGGAACGCCGCGCCGGCGGCCGGCGGCTGCCCGGCCCCCCCGCGGCCGCCTGCGGCCTCCGCGCCCACATCGGCATACTGCTGCCCCCCAGGGCCCCGGCCCTGCTGAGGGTGCCGCGGGAGCAGGTTATGACCGTGCTGCTGCTGCTGTGATGCGTGGTCGGTATTCAGCTGCTGCAGCTGCTGCAGCGCGCTTGCGGCGCCGGAGGCAGAGCCGGCGCTGCCCCCCAGCGCGGCGGGCGCCGTGCCGGCACTTAAGCTGCCCAAGGACGAGGACAGCGCCTCCGCGCCGTCTGCACTCCGGCGCAGCCAGGTGCCGCTCGCGCGTGCGGCGTGCTGCGCCTGTATCGCCGCAGCAACGGTGAAGGAGCCGGCAGCGAAGGCCTCGCCCACGGCTGCGGCGTGCCCGGCCGAGGTGCTGCCGGCAGGAGAGGCGGCTCGGTAGCTTGCCGGCACGGAGTGCAGTGACGGCACCGCAATGCCGGCGCCGGCGCTTCGCGAGTCGCCGCTCTCCCCGGACACGCCGGGGCTTGCGCCACCGCCGCCACCCAAACCCCCAGCAGCAGAGAAGTTGGTGGGAGCCTGTGAGCTCGGGGCAGAAGGCGGCCGCCAGCTGGTGCTACCACCGCCGGCCGCTGTGCGCTCCCCGCTGTGTGGTGCCGCTGACAGCAGTTCCCGCAGGGTTGCCTCAGCCACAGGAACGTTGGCGCCGCTACCGTGGCTGCTAGCACTGCTTGTTGAGGTGGCGACAATTGCTGAGTGCTGCTGCTGCTGCTGCTGCTGTTGCGCCCGTCCGATACCTGCGTTTGAGGCACCGCCAGAAGCCCAGCTGCTGTCGAAGGCCACTGGCTGGCCGAGGCGCATGGCCTCACGCAGGTTGGACAGCGTGCTCACAATGCCGGCTGTGAGGGCGGGCAGCTCGGGCTGCAGCGCCTCCGCCTCGACACCTCCTCCCCCTGCCGCAGCAGCCGGCAATCCGCCTGGCACTGCTGGTACGAGTGATTGCTGACGCGGCTGTTGCTGAGGACGCGGGAGCTGTGCCGTGACCTCCGGTTGGGATGGCGGAGACGGCGGCGGCGGCTTAAGCAGCAGCTGACGCTGATAGGCCTGTTGCTGTGCGCTCAGCACCTGCAGCTGCTGAGCCGCCAAGTCCAAGGACCGGTCCATCTCCGCCGCGGCGGCGCTGGCCCTGGCTGTGGACGGGGCGCCGGCGGCGCGTGGTGTGGATGCGGATGCATGTGCCGGTGCTGCCGCCGCACCAACTTCCGGCGCCATGCCGCCGGCCAGGCTGACCACGCGCTCGGGCGGCATGAAGCTGCTGCCTGGGGCGCGTGTTGACTCTGCGGCTGCAGGTGCCACAACAGGGTCCTCGTACGGCCTGCTCTGCGCCTCCGCTGACACGCGGGTATCCGGTCGCTCCTCCAGCACCTGTTGCCGCTGCTGTTCTGGATTCTGTTGGAGGATACCGGCGCGCCTCCGCAGAAAGTCTGCCTCGCCGACCTGCCGGCTCTGCTCGGCCTGCTGCGCCTCCGCCGCAGACCTGCGCAGCCGCTCCGCCGCAGCCGCAACCGCCTCCTCCAGAGCCGCGCTCTGCAGCACACCACTGGAGTCCGAGCTAGCGTCATCAGCGTCGTCGTCGCCGCCGCCGCGGCCGGGGCCACCTGTCACCCCTGCAGCGTCGTTGCCACGGGCTGTCGCGGCGGCGGCACAGGTAACGTGGGGGCCGCGGCGATGGGCCACCGGGCGTGGGTGCGCGTCCGGCTGCGGCGAGCTGCTTGCGGGCGGGTCAGGGCTTCGAGTCCACACGTCCGCGGCAGGGGCTGCGCCGGGTGTCCCCTGGGTGGTCGGCTGTAGCAGCGGCTGGGACACTAGGGAGGTCCGCAGCAGGCGCGTCGCAGCTGCGCCGGTCGCTACTGCCGCTGTGAGTGCTTTCCGTCCATGCGGCTCGTAAGAGCGCAGGGGCGCCGCCGGCGACGGCGGCCGCACGGCCGCTGCAGCTGCCGTGGCCGCGGCGGCGATCGCGGCGGCCGTGCTGGGCTCAAACAGCGGGGCACGCTCCCGCGATGCGATGGCTGCTGCCAATAGCCGCTCGCGTTCCCGCCACTGCGCCGCCTCCTCCTCCTCCTCATGCTGCTGCCCCTGCGTGATGGCTGTTGTGGTGCTGAGGGCCGCTGTCTCGATCGAGGAGCTGGGGTCGTCGTGCAGCCCAGCCATGAGCCTAGCACCAGCACCAGCACCAGGGCGACCGCTCAGCAGCCCACCGGTGGGGCGCAAGGCCCTGGCTGCTGCTGCGGTGCGTGCCGCCAAGCCGCTGACCAGGCTCCGGTCAATGAGCGGGGATGCAGATGGCAAGGGGGAGGGCGGCCGCAAGGCAGTGGCCGGTCGGCCGGCGGCAGCCAGCGCCGGACCGGTGGCACCGGTCGGCATGCTGTTGACGCGCTGAGTCAGCTGCAGGATGTGGGCCTCACGCGTGCGCAGCTCCTGTTGTGCGCACAGAGGGTGGCATTGTGTGTATGTGACGTGGCACGTCCACGTCATGTTTCCGGTACATGAAGTACACGCTGGCCCCCCATCAATACCAAAAATGCAGGATCCTTGCCCTGCCCCCACCTGACGCAGCGAGGCCACCAGGGACTCGTGACTGGACCGCATGGAACGCAGCTGCGCCTCGCCGTCCGCCGCCGCCTGCTCCGCCCGCGCCGCCGCCGCCGCCAGGCTGTCGGCCTCACGCCGCACCAGCGCCGTCGCGTCGCGTGCCGCCAGCAACTGCTCCTCATACTGCGCAGCCTGTGTGTGATGCGAGTTGATGTGTGTGCGGTAGAATGTACGGTATGACTCTTTGGTTTGTGAGTTACAGGGACGAGGGCTGATGGAATGGCAGTAGACACGGCGCCTGCACAGCTCTCATGTTCCAGATGATGCTACAACACACCTGCTGTTTCATCTGCAGGCCCAGCTCACGGCTCTGCGCCTGAGCGGCAGCCAGTGAACGCTGCAGTGAAGACGCCTGCTCGTGCAGGGACGCGACGGACACCTCCCCAGCCGCAATCTGTGCGCACGTGCGTTCCCGGCACCCACGTCAGCATTACAGGTGGAGGAATGCAGGCGGCGTAAGGCCACGTTGCGTAACGCCACGTAGCTGGTCCACCTCTAGCGTGTGCATATATATCAAGTGTGTTAAGCGAGGCCGGTACCTGCTGCCGCAGGGTGTGTGTCTTCTCCTGCAGTAGGCCACGCTCCTCCTGCAATGCTGCCAGCTGCTCGGCACGCGCCGCCAGGTCCGTGTCTCGGGCCTGTGTGACGGCGAGGTTCCAGCAGCAGTGAGCCGTGAACATGTGGTGTCAGCGATCTTTGCCGTACACCAGCCCCCAAGTATGGCCACCAAAGCGAGGTGTGGCCACAGGCAGGTGGGGCGGGCCGCCGCACTCCTGCGCCGCTCACCTGCATCCCCATCTTCGCCTGTTCCAGTGCGGCGCAGGTCTCCGCAAGCTGCCGCTCCGTTTCCTGCAGCTGCTGCTTCAGGTGCAACACATCCGACTGGGCCTGCAGGCACCGACCAAAGGAGCCAGAGACGCAAGGAGGGGACGCAGGGTGAGCCGTAGACACACACAAATCCCCTTTTTCCGTTTAACACAGAGCGAACGTATTGACCCAGAGTGTTGCGGCCGCTGAAGCTTTGACGCCGGAAGGCCACGGTGGGCTCACCTCGCGTAGCTGCTGCTGCAGCGCGTCGCAGTCCGCAGCCGCCGCCTCCAGCCGGGCAAAGGCCGCCCGCACCGACGCCTCACTTGCCTCCAGACGGCCGCGCAGCTCCTCCGCCGCCGCGCGACCCCGCGCAACGGCTCCACGGCGAGCCAGCCTGCGCGTTCCAGACCAAAGAAGTGGCTCCAGCGGTCGGCCTCAAAACATGCGGCCGACTCATCAGCACCTAGCCGTGAGCATGCCACTGCACACAGAGAGCCATCGCGCTCCTACGATGACGACACTGTCAGCCCCCCCCAAAGCCTCCTTACATGTGCCACTCGGCGAACAGGCGGCGCATGCGGAACACCAGGAAGGCCTGCACGAAGCCCACGGCCGCGGAGCGCATCAGCGCGCGCCGCCCCTCCACCAGGTCCAGCCAGCCGCGCAGCACCGCGCGCTGCGTGGCGGCCAGCACGCGGTGCCGGAACAGCCGGACCGCGCGCTCCACCACCGCCGCCTGCCGCCGGCTCAGCTCCACCATGCGCTGCCAGCGGATCGCAGCCTGCATTGTGTTGTGCGTGTGCACACATGTCATGGAGTTGCAAGGCGCCGCCATCTGCGTCGCGTGCTACGCATGCAACTGCTGCCAATTCTCCTTCTGCTGCACTGCGGTGTGCGGCGGTGAGCACCGCCCCCGCACATGTGCATGCTTGGCTGGGTCCTGTAATGCCCCATGTGCCAGAGCAAAGCAAACACGTCTGCGGGCGCGCACCTGCAGCATGCGCTGGTACTCGTGCATGCCCTTGACCTGCAGCTGCCGCGCCGCCGACTGCTGCGCCAGCACCAGCCAGGCGCTCAGGCAGCGCCACAGCACCGCGCCGCGGCGGTGCTCCCCCGCCAGCCGCTTGGCCAGCGCCGACTGGCGGCGGCAGATGAGGAATGCTCGCCAACGCGCTAGGCACGTGCGAAGACGCCGCGTCCCGGAGCTGCGGTACAGTGACGGAAAGCCTCAGAAGCATGCTTTTACATTCTAGCTCGATGGGGATGAAGGAAACCGTGCCTGCACAGTCGCGCAACGCGCACCTGGCCTGCATGGCCTCCACGCCGCGGCGGATGGCGGCGCTGCGCGCGGCGGCGCGGTGCCAGCCGCGCACCAGGCTGTGCCCGAACTGCAGCCCCGCCGCCGCCACCAGGGAGCGCTTGCGGCGGGCGGCCTCCATGAAGCCCAGCCAGCTGCCCAGCGCCCGGCCCAGCAACGAGAAGCGGCGCCTGAGGGGTATGACAGCGGGGAGGCCGGGATGACGGTAGGTTAAGCACAGTATTGTCAGCTTGACACGTTCACTAAAACACACCCGCGCTCAAGAACTGCATGTGACAGGGTGATGCCGAACAAAGGGACGTGCTGATGTGCGACACCCACCTGCGGATGCTGCGAGCAGTGCTGTTGCGCTTGGCGGCCCGGCGGTCCAGCTGCTGCCGGAAGCCCTCCAGGCCGCGCCGCAGCAGCCGCCGCCGGTGCGCCGCCACTGCCCGTCGCTTCTTTTGAGTCTGCATACACAAAGCACGCCGCATGCTCAGATTGGCAATCAACGCATCGCATCTTGCATGCCAAGCCCTGCTTTACACGCCCTGATCTAGTACGGTACTCCCGGCAGCGGCGTGGCGTACCTTGGGCAGGCAGTGTTCGTGCACGTGCCGGTGCCATATGGCGATGGCGGTGCGCAGCACGCGGTGGCGGTGGTGCGTGACGGCGGCGGCCGCCGCATCCTCGTCGTGGTGGGATACGGCCTTGGCGTGCGCGCGCCACAGCCGGCGCCAGGCAGACAGGCAGCGGCCCAGCAGACGCATGCCGTGATGTGCGGCCGCGATGGAGTCGCTGCGGGCCTGATGCCTGTTGGTTGTGGCAGTGCATGAACAAGCGGAACCCAGCCCCAGCTCAGCTGTTATTCCGTAGCAGCAGGTCACGGGTCAAATATTACTTGCAGTCAAAAGGTTGCGGGGCCGCACCTGCGCTCCTGGACCTGAGCACGGAGGGACACCAGCACCAGGCGCTGCAGCTTCGCCTGCCGCTCGTGCAGCATGCGCCGCAGCAGCCGCGTGCGCAGCGTAACCACGTGCCAGCGCCGCAGGGCAGCCCGGCAGGCGCGGCGCCGGAAATGCTCGGCGGCACGCTGCAGGCCGCGCGCCTCCTCGGCGCACAGTTGGCCGTTGCCGTACCAGTGCCACAGCGCGCGGCGCAGCAGCGTCCGCCGTGCGAGCAGTTCCCTGTAACACACAGACACAGCAGGGCACTTGATCTTCCTGTGCGAGCACGGGCGTGAAGGCTGCGGGCCGAAGCCTGGCCCTCCTCAATCTGCAATCTCGCATGTTCCAACAATCCACACTCACGCAGCCCCCTCCCGGCGTTGCTCCATCTCCAGCCGGTCATGCAGCTGCTCCAGCTGCCGCCGAGTGTCTGCAGCCACCTGCTCCAGCGCCGTGTGCTGGGACCGCAGCTCGCTGTGGGCCATGCGCTCGTTGCCCAGAGCCACCAGCGCCTCCTCCAGCTTTGCTTGCAGCGCCGCCGCCCGCTCCTCGCCTTCGCGCCGCGCCGCCGCCAAGTCCTCGGCCGTGTACCGGATGCGGTCTTGCAGCGCCGCCACCTCCGCCGCGTGAGCCGCCGCCAAAGCCTCAGCCGCCGCCGCTGCGGCAGCGCGCGTCGCAGCCTCGCGTTGCTCGCCCTCACGGCGCGCTTCCTCAACCTCCATCAGCCGCCGCTCCTCGGCCTCCTGCAGCTGCCGCCGGTGCAGCTCAGCCGCCGCCTCCACCTGCGCCTTGTGCGCCGCCTCCGCTGCCTCCAGCCGCTCCCGGCCAGTGCGCACAGCCTCCTGCAGCGCCTCCGCTGCAGCTGCTGCCGCCTCCGCTGCTACCGCGGCCTCCGCCGCCCGGCGCTCCTCCGCCTGTGCCAGCGCAGCGGCCGCAGCCTCCGCGTCGCGCTGCACCTGCTCCGCGTGCTGCGCACTCAGCGCGGCGACCTCCTCCGCATGCGCTGACCTCAGCGCCGCCAGCTCTTCAGCGTGGGCGTCGGCCAGCTCCTGCATCTGAGCCGTGTGCTGCTCCAGCGCCGCCGCCGCCGCCGCCGCACTTTCAGCCTGTGCAGCCGCCAGCGCGGCGACGGACGCGGCCTCATGTGAGGCCAGGCGCTCGGCCGCGTCCACGCGTGCCTCTTCGAGCTGCTGCTGATGCCGCACTGCCGCTGCCGCTGCTTCCGCCTCCAGCTGTGTGTGGAATGCAGGCAGATACACATGAAAGGGGAAGGTGTGGATACACAGCAACCTGTGCTTCATCACAATTTTATGCAGCCGCAAGGCAAAGCAAGGGCGTAGCAAGATCCATAGCGACTGCACACGCACCCTGCGCGCCTCCGTCACCAGCTCCTCCCGCGCGTCAGCCAGCTGCTGCAGCAGCTCCGCCTCCCGCGCCCGGCCCGCGTCCAGCTGCTGGTCCCGCTCCACCACCTCCTGCTGCAGGTGCGCCACCGCCAGCCGCGTCTCCTGCGGATGTAATACCCGACATGGTCGTGGAGAATGCTCAAAAGGTTACGGCAAGGCTGGAGGCACCACTCACGTACTGCACGAGCCCACCACCCTCAGCACCAGCGGTCCGCATCATGCACCGGGGCCCTAGCCGTTGGCAGACCCGACCTGGCCCCAGGCTTTGCTCCCACTTCCCGGGCCCGCATCACCTGCAGCTGCGCCTGGGACTCCTCCAGCGCGTCCGCCACCTGGCCCATGAGGCCCAGCTCCTGCTGCAGCAGCCGCACCTCGCCCTGCTCGCCCACCAGCGCGCGCTCCAGCGCCTCCCTCTCCAGGGTCAGCGACACCAGCTGCTGCTCAAGCGCGCGCAGCGAGCCCGCCGGCAGAGGGTCCGTCTGCAGGTGAGCAAAGCCGGTGGTTGAGGTTGTGTGACAAAGGGAGTGAGACAAGCGGCAGGTAAGAGGGCTGAATGGTGCCGTTAGGCAGGGCTCACTGAGGATGCTGTAAGGCCGGCACCGGCAGCGGTTGCCGAGGGCAGCTGCGTGTTGAGCGGTGCAGCGGCCGCGGCGTCGGTCACTTGTTGGGGTGGCGGGCCTGCCGCAGGCGGCTCCGCCACCACCTGCGCGTGCAGGAACCGGATTTGCTCCTGCAGGCCGCGGTTGCGAGCAGCCTGGGCCTGGATCTGGTCTGAGATGCTGCGCAGCGCCGGCGGCAGGTCCTCCGAACCCTCCAGCGGCCGCGGCTGCTGGTGCTGCACCTGGTGCGCATCTGAGTACAGCTGCTGCCCCGACTGCTGCCGTGTGGTGCCTGCCGGTGCAGGGCTGCTGGGCGCGTGCTTGGTGGGCGTCCCGGAGGCCTCCGCCGCACCCTGCTGCGGCCCTGCTGCTGCGGCCCCGGCGCCCAGCCTGCTTGGCGAGGCTTGGAAGGAGGTGGTGGTGTGCTGCTGCAGGCTGCGCGGTGCCTCCGGCGCAGCTGTTGGCGCGGCAGCAGACGTTGTGTCGCGGGCGGGCGCCAGTTGGAAGGTGGGCAGCATGTCGGACGTGGCGGGCCGCCGCACGGAGGGCAGCTGCGTGCGCTCGCGCTGGGAGCCACTTGGCTGCAGCGCTCGGTCGTCGCCAGCGGCCGCCCCTGTAGGCGGCTCTGCTGCCATGGCTGCTGCCAGCGGGCCGCGCAGTGGGCTGGCTGCTGCCGCAACGGTTTGCAGGGCCTGCGCTTGTCCGCTGTGGGTCAAGGTGGCTGCGCCGGGCTCCAAGCTTGACGTGGGCGGCGCTGGGGCGCTGCCGGTGATGCCGGTCGCAGGCAGGCCTTGCATCTGCGCCAGCTGCTGCTCCAGTTGGCTGCTGAGGGCCGCTTGCTCCGCCAGCTGCCGCTGCAGGTCCGCGTACTGGGCCTGTGGAGTGGGTTTGCAGGCAGTCTTGCCAGTGTGAGCGAGCAAGTGCCGATCCTAGCGCGGGATGTCGAAGTTGTTGTGTTTGAGCGAGACAGCTACAAAAGCTTAGCCAGGGTTCAGTCCCCAGCGCTCCGTACCTGCTCGCGCGCGTCCTGGTCCCGTTGTCGCATGCCGGCCGCCGGACTGCGGCTGCTGCCGGCAGCACGATGCGACGGATGCGGTGACCGTGAGCCCGCCCGGCGACGCTCGGGCGCCCGACCAGACCGGCCGCTGGTGCTGCTGCTGTTGCTTCGCCGCGGCCGCCGACCGTCATCACGCGCCACGTCGTCCTCCTCATCCTCAGACACGTCTTCGTCATCCTCAGCCGCCTGGTCATGGTCCTCCTCCCCGGAATAGCCATCATCGGCCTCTTCCACCGGGCCACTCCCACGCCGCCGCGAAGACACCTTGCGCTCCTCGCTTTCCTCTTGCGAGGCCTCTTCAGTGTCGTCGTAGGCGTACCCAAAGCCAAGCACTGCCTCACGGCCCCCGCCCTCTCTGCCACCACCTTGAGGCTGGCCTGCTGACGTTGCACCCCTGCTTGCAATGGGACCCCGACGCTTGCCGCTCCGCACCTCGCCGCCAGACCTCGCAGCGCGGCCTCCAGACACCGCCAACGGCTGGCTGGCCCCAGCGGGTTTGATGCGCTCTATCTTCTCATACACCACCTTGCCTGAAGCCAGGCTTTCGTGCAAGGGGGACCCGGGCGGCGCAATGGCGCCCAGGGTCCCAGCTGCCGAGCTGGTATCGCCGCCAAACAGAGCGGGCGGCTGCGTCGGCGGGGCGGCGGCCGTGTCTCTGCCGCCACGGCGCCGCTCATGTACACTGCTTTGCAGGAAGAGCTGCGGCGTGGAGGTGTCTGTGCCGCCGGTGTCAGGGGCCTGCGCAAACACGGCGGAAGTTGCAGTCAGAGCGCAACCGCAGCCTACGGCTACGTCATCAGGGAGGGTCGTCCACTCCGCAGCAACGTGCGCACCTGCTGTGAGCTGGTGGCTGGGTGGATGTGTAGGTGGATGTGCTGGTCCTTGTAGCCGGCGCTGTCCTCGGTAATCATCTCCGCCACCTCCACACGCGCGGTGCCGCCGGCAGCATCGTTGAAGCTGACAATGGTGCTGCCAGGCGTGGCCGCCGCGGCCACTGCGGGTGTAGAGGTGGCGCCGCCTGGGCCCATGAAGCTGACCTCGCCGCCGGGCCTGCGGGTGGTGTCCACGCCGGTGCCGGCGCCACCAGGCGGCGCGTAGAGCGTGAAGGCAGGGGTGGCCAGAATGGAGGTGGCGGTAGGCGGCCGAGGGAAATCCACGGAATCCCGTGGCATCGGTCCTGCGGACGCGAGGGCTGGTTTGGTTAGGCAAGTGTACGCTTGAATAGCATGTACGATTTTGTTTGGTACGATTGCAAATGACGACACCCTAATCCCTACCTGCGGTGTCGACGACACCCCACGTCCCAGTCATCATCTGCGGCTGCATGGGCGTTTCTATCGGTGCATCCGGCTGAGCATAGCCATGCGGCTGGGGCGGCTGCCCGTACGCATCCGATATCGAGCCACCTCCAACGCCGGCGCCAGCAGCGCCGGAGGCGGCCTCCCCCAGGCGGCGGCTGAAGCTGGGCGTGCTGGACACAGAGGGTAAGTTGACGCTGGTCTGCACGCTGCCAGGCGTGAGGACGTCCAAGCTGGCGCGCAACACGCTCACGCCGCCAAGAGATGTGGGCTCCTGCAGCTCCTGTGCGGGTTGCTGCGGCTGCGGCGTCCAGATGCCACCTGGCGCACTGCCCCCAGCACCTGCAGGAGGAGCAGCAGCAGTAGCTGCGACGGTTGCGGCGGCGTACTCGCTCTGCAGCTGTGCGGGGAGCAGCGGCGCCGACGGCTGAGCGTACTCCTGTGCAGGCGGCGCCGCGGACTGCTGGCTTGCAGAAGCGAGTTGTGCCGCCTCTTGGCCGAAACCTGCAGTCGGACCAGCAGGAGGTGGCTGCAGCCGTAGTTGTGCGGCAGGCCTTGCAGGCGCCTGCACGCCAGCCTGGAAAGCTGTTGTGAAGGACACTTCCACGTCCTCATGCGGCGGCCGGTGGTGATGCTGGGACTGAGCCTGGGGCTGCGGCCAGCTGGCGCCAGGCGGCGCGCCTGCGGGCGGCGCGAAAATCCGGGGCAGGGCGGCGAAAAGCTCCGGGTGCTGTGCTGCCGTGTCTAGGGAACGGCCCGAGGCGCTCCGATGCGGCTGCAGGGAGGGCGGCGGAGCCTGTGGCTGCGGCTGTGGGCTGAATGTCGGGGCGCCGGCCTGAGCGCTGGCCGGCGTCGCGGAAATCCCAGCCGCCCACGCATGCGCTGGAGGCGGGACCAGCGCCCATGGAGGCGGCTGCAGCTGCGCGTAGGGCGGGCCCGCATCAGAGGCAGGGTGCGGGCGCGAAGGTGCGGCGACCGGCGCGATGTCAGCCTGCAGCTGCCACGTCGTGTGCAGCGGTGCCGTGGTCCTTGTGTCAAGGTCCGCGGGCTGCAGGGGTGCGCGGACGGGGATGGGCTGGGCGGCCAGGTCGGCGATGCGGCGGAGCCGAGCCGTCTCTGCCGCGGACTCCTCCACTTGGCGGCGGAGGTCGTCGATCTGCGCCCACGAGGCCGCGGCGCCTGCGGCGTTGCCGCCTGCTGCTGGCCGGGCGCGAGCCCCGGTGCCGGTGCCGGGGCTGGCTGCGAGCGGGGCCGCTGGTGATGACGCGCGCAGCGCCGCTGCCGCCCGCCCGTCGGGTCCAGCCGGCCCTGACGCGCCGCGCCGCGCTGCCTGGGCTGACGAGGGCGCAGAGGAGCCCGACGTGGCACCCGACGGCGCCGCAGACCCGGACAGCGCGCCTTGCAGCGACCGCCGCGCGTGGTGTGCCCCTCCCTGCCATGTCTGGCCGTGGCCATGGCGCCGCCCCAGCACCTCGGGCGACGCGGACACGCCGCGCTCGGGCAGGTCAGCCCACTGGCCCGAATGCCGCACGGGAGAGGAGCCGTCCGCGAGGCCGCCTGCGGCCGCGGCGGCCAACGCCGCGTCAGATCGGATGCCGGCGGCCACCTGCTCCTCGCTCAGGTGCGCCTGAGCCGCGCGCGCCACCGCCTGTGCCGCGACCTTGTAGTCAGGCGAGGACGAGGGCGACGCAGCCGGCGAGCTCCAGCCTGGGGGCCCAGTTGGAAGAGCATGTGGATTCAGTCGCATACACATTCCCCCCCTACTGCCTGCGACAGCACTGTGTTGTTGCCAAGGCTCGCTCATACCTGGCGGCGCCGCTCCGGGAGGGCGCCATGCGGCAGGATGGTTGAGCGGCGGCGACTGCATCCGCTGCGTAGATGAGATCAAGTACAGGCGTCAAGCCCTGACTGCGCCCACGGCGGATGCGCTACAGCGCCAACGTACTTGCGAGCCCGCACTCACCTTGTTGGGCGAGACGGATGCTGCACGGCGTCTCGCATCCGCCAGCTCCCCCTCGGAGGCGTGTGCCGCTGCCATGCTCGAGCCGGCCGCGGCAGTGCCACCTGCGCTGCTCCCAACGCGACGACGAGACGCCGCGTCCACAGAATTGGACCTGCGTCGTAACCACGGCCGTGCACGATCTGCGGAGCCTGACCTGCTGCCGCCAGTGCTGCCGGCGGCAGCGGAAGCTGCTAACCCGGGCCCCGCCGACCACGGCAGCGGCTGCCGCGCCGCCGGCCGCGCCGAGTGCGGCGCCTTGGATGCGCTGGTGCCGCCACTGCTGGCGTCAGCAGTGTGTCCGCTGGCCGCCGGCCGAGATCTCGGGGCTGGCGCGGCTCCCGCTCTCGCTGGTGAGGCCACTACGCCCCGCCGCGCGCGCATCAGCCGCTCCACAGCCTCCGGCGGCGGCGGCGAGGAACGGGCAGACTGCCAGCGCGGCGGCGACGGTGACTGGCGGCGGCGACGTGCAAGCATGCCCTCTTCCTCGTCAGAGATTTCGCCCATCAAGGCAGCACCCTCATCGTCCCCTTCCTCACGGCTGCGCTGGCTGCCACCAGCGCCACTGCCCGAGCGACGGGCGGCAGCCGCCTCCATCGCAGCGCCGTCAGCCGATTGGCGCTGGTGTGCAGTGCGCTTCAGCGCTGACTTGAGCGTAGGCCGTGCTGCGGCAGCGCGCCTGCTGCAAACAAGCGCAACAAATCGGAAGGAAGACTGGCATACGGCGCTGCTCAAGTGAAAATGGCTGGGACTACAGCGCAGCGACCAGCATTGCTGTTGCAGCAATGGTACGCACCTCATGTCCGCCATTGCGCCCTCACGCTCCATCCGCAGCGCCAGCCGCCGCTCCGCGTCGTCCTCCGCCTCCCGCAGCAGCCGCGCCCTGGCGGCGCCCTCACCGCCTGCGCCACCGCCGCTCTCTTGGCCTCCGCCGCCTGCAGCTGACCATGAGGTGGTGGTGGTGGTGGTGGTGGTGGTGGTGGTGGCGGCCATGCTTTGGAGCAGCTCGTCCTGCGCCATCTGGCACTGCGCCAGAAGGTCCAGCAACGCCGCGGTGGTCTGCTGCTGCGCCAGCATGACCTGGACTCGACAGGCGGGGACCACATCACAGCAAGCGTGCTTTCTTTAGGAAAGAAGAAGAAGCGCGACAGGGAGGGGGTGGGAGATGCAGGGCGAACTTTGCCCTTCATTGTTGCTGGGTTACCCCACCTGCGCGAAAGCGTCCTCCCAGGTCGGTGGCTGGGAGCGCCCACCGCCCTGCGCCGCGCGGCTCTGGCGGTACATGCGCCCCACCTCCCGCAGCAGCGCGCCACGAATCTTTCGCCGCTCCTGCAAGGTGTGCACGGCTCACGCAGTCATACCCTCTTACGCGTGATTCAATGAGCATGTGCATTTCATGATATCTTGGTCTCAACGCGCCCACTTATGTGGTGTCGCCCAGGCACCTCACCTCGGCGCCCAAGCCTCCCTCGTAGTCCCACATCGCCACCAGCCGCGTCAGGCTGCGCCCGCCGCCGCCGCCGCCGCCACCCAAGGCCGCCGACGCCGCCGCGTCTTCCAGCGCCTCCACGCGCTGCATGACGGCGCCGCGGCTGTACATGGTGTGCAACAGCTCCATGTGCAGCTGCGCCCGCTGCACCACACTGGCCTGCACGCATGCTCGACAGACAGAAGCGGGAAGCCATGCAGGACAACCGCTTACTGACACATACATAGGCACACAGCCACACCCTTCCCTCGCATGTCCAGGCGCTATGCACGCCTGTCTTCATGCGCCCCTCCCTGCGCGGTCTGTACGCTGCAGCGCAGCCCCACCCACCATCTTGTGGACCTCGCAGGCGTTGCGCATCAGCACCGCCACCGTGGCCTCCTCCGCCGCCAGCTCGCCGGGCGCCGCCGCGCGCTCCTCCTCCGTCACTGGCCGGCCGTCCAGCGCCTTGAGCCCGGGGAGGGCCAGGAGCACCCTTGACCTGCCAGGGCATGGGCATACATGTGTTTACCATTCCTGCACCAGCAGCGCCAGCCACTCGGCTTTTACAACCCTTACTCCTACCCCATTCGATATCCCGTGCGTGAGCGAGCGCAGTCTGCGCCGCACCGCACCGCACCTGTAGTGCGGCACCATTGCCAGCGGGTTGCCCTCCAGAGACAGCGCCTCCAGCCGGGGGCAGGCCGCGGCCAGCGCCTCCACCTGCCCCGGCTCCGCCAACAGGTTATCGGCCAGGCCCAGCACCCGCAGCCCCTCAAACTGCTCCAGTCCCGACACGCTGGTCAGCGAGTTCTTGCTCAGGTACAGAACCTGCAGGTAGGTGCCAAGGCGGTCAGCCGTGAGGCGATCAGGCGGTCGGGCAGGCCGGCAGGAACGCTGACGGGCAAGCCCGACTGCCGGACAGCCGGACCGCCCGGACGCGGGCTTGCCGCGCGCGGCCGCGTGATATGCACGCCATGTTGTGGCCAAAGCTCCAGGATGAATTCCCACCAAATCACACAAGGGCGGAGCCCCGCGGCCACACCATCCCAGTACCTTATGCAAGGCACGCACCTGCGCATCCCTGTACCGGGCTGGCAGCTCGTCCACCACGTCTATGAAGCGCTCCACCGCGGACAGCCGCTGCCGGTCGTACAGCTGGGGCTGCTGCTGCACCACCGCAGACAGCAGCACCGGCGAGCGGCCCAGCCGGCCGGAGGCCGAGGCGCGGGCGCCGGAGGCGCGCATGCCCCCGGAGGGCTGCAGCGCGGTGGCCACGGTGGTGGTCGTGGTGGTGCTTCTGCTGAAGCCGCCACCGCGAGCAGGCGGCGGCTGCTGGAGCTGCGCCTGGCGCTGTGCCAGGCGCTTCAGCCGAGCCATCCGCATCTGGGTGGCCTGTGCCAGGACCGTGGTCGCGGGCCTGGCGGAGAGGCACCACCCGCAACAGTGCATAATCGTGGGCGATGGTCGAGGGCACGAGGTGCAGGTGCAGGTGCAACAGGTGTGTGTCCAGCGCTTACCTGCTGACGCTCGGATCCCAGGGTGCCCGGGGAGGAGAAGGGCTGGGTGAGCGGGTGCCGGGGCCCCTGGCGCTGGCTGCGCGGCCCGGTGAGCCCGTGCTTGGCACGGCTGCAGCGTTGGCTGCAGTTGCAGCTGCCGCGGCGATGGCCGCATAGCTGCCCTGGTTTGCGAGAGGCTCCGCGGCTTGGTCGGCCAAGAGTGCGTCCCCGCTTTCCTGCCGCTCCGGTCTGCGCCCCTCCTCCCACGCCTCCTCCCGGTGAGCGCGCTGGCGCTCGGTTGAGGAGGCCCTCCGTGCTGCTGATTCAGCTTGCTGCTGCAGGTAGGACGCAGCATATGAGCCTGGGCGATAGTCGCCAGGCACCATTTTCGCTGCTGTTGCTTTGTCGCACCCAGGCGAGCAGCTTAGCTGCGTATATTTGTCATAATTATGATTTACACAGCCTTTATGCGTCGCGCAGCTGTTTTCTTGCGTCTACAAACTGCTGCTGAACAGTCGTCTGACGCAGGGTGGTTTGACCAGTTGTCTTCTCCATGTTTTGTGTTATTTATGCTTTTATATGTGTTATGGACAACGTGGATGCTGCAACTCCTTCCCTCGGAGTGACCCCGGGATGAAAGGCTGGTTCCAGGCTGGAATCCATGTTTGTTTCGATGAAGCCTTTCGCTCGATTCCAATATTGCACGATAGCCTGTTACGTGCAAGCATTTTTGCGACTGCAGGTTGAGCGAGGGGGCCCGCGATAGCACTACATTTGCCTGGACCCATTCTTTCGTCGGTTTGCACACGTTCGTCGCAACCGCGTATAACTGTCATTATTCAATTGGGCAAGGATGCGCAAGTCGCTGAATTTACTGGCGCTGGGCGCGGCACTGGCCTGGCTCGCGACTCACGCACACGCACAGGACGGTAAGCGCAGCTCGCATGGCAATTGCTGGTGAAATCTGTGCCATGGTGAAATGGTATATCTAGCTCCGATAGCATTTCGGGGCCCCTGTAAAAGAAAGCCCACGAGCTCAACGTCTTGACACGACGGCACAAACCCTGGCCTGCGGTGCTGGCGGGTCTTCGAGTGCAACATTTCGCAGTGGTGGGGTAGTTCGTTCCAGAACCCAAAAACAGACCAACCATGGCGAAATCGAAAACCCAGAGAGCGCGGGGGAAGCGCGGGGGGCCTGTAAATGCAAGCCCAAACCGAACTAAGCGAGCGGAGCAGAGGTACAGCGGGGCTGTCTCATGCAGTGCCTTGCCCGGACACACACAAAAGGACAATGGCGCGTCCGCGCCACTGTGCAGGGTCCTGCTCTGGGCATGGGCAAACAGTGGAGGGCAAGTGCGCATGCACCGCGCCGCTGCCAGTGGACGACGCGTCGGTTGGGTATGTGGGCGACAACTGCGGCACGCCCGTGCACCGCCTCTTCCTGAATGGGCAGGACATTGCGGTGCGTGGATCCAGACAGCGTTGCAAGCGCACGGCCCAAATGCACAGGGCGTGCGATGGGGTAGGAAGCACACCGCATGCGTATGGTTTTCTGGAATGCAGGTCCGGCGCACGTACGGATATCGAAGAGACCCTGACGCTGCAGGTTCCTAACCTGGTTGCTTTCCGGGCTGCCCCCGCCCCTGCCACTGCCGCTGCCGCTGATGCCCCCGCCGCTCACCCCTTGTCCTGCAGGAGACGTGTGCGCAGGGCCACGTGTGCAATGTGGTGGCGCCTGGTGACCCGGTGTGCTTTGCGGCCAACATAGCCGAGTGAGTCAGGAGGAAGAGTATGAGCAGATGGGCGCCTGGCAAGGGGGTGGTTTATTCCAGAACCCAAAGAAGGGTTGGGGAGCGGGACACATGACGTATGCGTTCTGGCTCACTGCCGGCCGCCCTACCCACCTCCCCGATCCCACTCCTGCCGCAGCCCCTGAGCCTGGACCTGCGCCCCACCCCTGAGCTTCCCCCACCACTCCTCATGCTCCCCATGTGCTGTTGCAGCCTAGCCGCTGGGTCCTACCACCTCAGCCTGCTTGTCGTGTCCAACAGCGTGGACGCCGCCGTCACGCTGCGCGGCCTGCTCACCAACTTCACTGCCGCCACCGACCCCGCCACCAATGCCACCACCGTGACGCCGCTGGTGAGGCAACTAGCCAAGCACATGCCCTTGTCCATTCCGCTGCCCAGGAGCTGAAAGCCAAGCTCATGTATGATAAGACCTGGCCAGTTAAAAGAGATGCACAACCTTCGCGGCTCGGGTGCCCGCTTCCTTGCAGGCCTACCCCAACAGCTCGGCGGTGTTCAGCTTCGCGCTGCACACCACCCGCGACGCGCCCAGCAGCCAACTGCAGCTGACGCGGCGGCAGCTGGGCTACGGCGCTTACACGGGTGGGCGCCGGCGCGGGCTCTGTGTATGGGTGCAGGTTTCAGGGCGGGTGCTCCTGGTGGTGGCGGCGTGTGCTGGGAGGACGTTGGTGATGTGGGCGGGGTGCGCCTCGGCGGCGTGGCGGCGGCGGCGCCCGGTCCGATATGTGCCTTGCACGTGCCGCACACTCCGTCCTGCAGGGCTGTACCTGTGCGCCGAGAGCACTGCCAGCACCACCATCATGCTCAGGTGGGGGTCGGCTTCGCATTCGGCTGCGGGCAGGGTTGCATGGACAGGGCTGGCAGCAGCCGCAGCCGCGGCAGCTGCGGACCTTGGGCGTTGCCTGCCTTCCTGCCTTCCTGGTCTTTTCCACACCGACTTGAGGGCATGCGCCGATGGCGTGCATGTAAGCTCGCTCGCGGCGTTCACGCGACCTGACCTGCTGGTGGCTGTGTGGTGTGCGCGGCCTCACTGCTGCTGCAGGGGCGCGCAGCACTCGTGTCCGCACACGCTGCTGCCCAACGGCACACTGGAGCTGTGCAACGGCCGCGGCAGCACCGACGCCTGCCCGCACGGCGCCTGCACCTGCCCGCCGCCGTACGCGCCGCCCGCCAACTGGGTGCAGACCGCGGGTGAGGCACCGCCGCCACAGACAGCCCGCAACGTCCGGTAGTCGCAACCGCTGGGAATGCAAAGCGTAAAATTTTGGCGAGTCGGCGTACAGCCGCTCATGCCTCTGCGAGCCGGTGTGTCTCCCATCATTTTTACACAAACACACACACACACACACTCACACACACACAACCCCTCCAAACCCGCCATCAACTACCCCAATGAACGCCCACTCCCGCAGGCCTGGGCTTTGACGACTGCAGCGCCACGCTGCAGCAGCTGGCGCCCGGCGGCACGCCCCTGCCAGTGCCCGGCCACGCGCCCGGCACCTGGGCCTTCTTTGCAGTGGAGGTGCCGGCCGCGGGCGCGGCGCAGCTGCACGTCATGGCCGCAGCCACCGAGGCGCCGCAGGGTGGGTTGTGACCGTCAAGGCAGCAGTGCAGAGCAAGGCGGCGCAAGGGTTGTCACGTGCCTGCTCGCCCGCTCGCTCGCTCGTGTTAGGGACAGGGACGGGGCTGGCGGCTCAGAGATGGACGGGCTGCAGCACTCGGCGTGGGGCGGCGTGGAGGTGCAGCACGCCATGCCGTCCTCTGGCAAAAGCACACGCGATGCACACATATTTGCAAAATATGTGTGGATTGACGCGTGTGCCTGCTGCACGGCCGCTTTGGCACAACAGCAGCAACCCAGCCCCTCACCCGACCCGTTTCGCGCTCCTCCGCTCCTCCGCGCCTCCGCTCCTGTCTGCAGGCGGCGGCTCCCTGGCGCTGTTCCTGCGCTACCAGCAGCCGCCGGGCGAGGGCGAGACGCAGCATGACCTGGCAGGCGACGTGGCCACGGCTGGCAGCTCCGCCTCCGCCTCCAGCTCCTGGGCCCGGGACGCGTCCGTGCACCTGGACTTGCTCAAGAGCGACGCCGCGTTCCGGCCAGGTGGGGAGGAAAGACGGGATGCGGGAGGAGGGAATAGCTTTCGCCGCTATTCTGTCAGCCCATTCCAGCGGTGACGCCGCTGACGGCTGCCTAGCAGGCTCCGCGCCCCAAGCTGGGCTACAACCAGCTCCGTGGCATATGGAAGGCCGCTATTCACCATTGCGCCGGCACGGTGGCCAGGAGGCACAAGCACTCGCAACGGTGTCTGTTCGTCCGCTGTGCCTGTGCACCGGGGCCCTACTGCTGCTGCGCAGGCACCTGGTACCTGGGCGTTTACAACAAGGGCTCAGGTCCCGTCACCCACGCTGTCAGCGCCGCGCTGTACGCCTGTCTCAACGACTGCGGCGGCCGCGGCACCTGCGCGGCGGACACCGGCGTGTGCACCTGCACCGACGTGAGACGCACACGGCGGTCGGGTGGGGTCCGGCCTCCAGGATGGGGCTTGAGTGCATGCGGCAGGTTGCGTTGTGTGCCGGCTGCCATTGCCGCATGCGCCCCGTATGCCGCGTACCTACCCGGATGCCTCCGGACCTCCCTACGGCCCCACAGGCCACGGCGCTAGCGCCCGACTGTGTGGCCTCGCGCTACGAGCTCAAGCTGGGTGCGTGCATGCGCCCGCTGGGCACTCCCGGGTTCTCGGGCTCCATTAGCTAGGCGCATTGCCTGCCGCCGCACACCAGCCGAAAGGGGCAGCAGCAGCGCTTCTTGTGACAAGGGGTGTCCCGTGTTCCGTGTTCGTGTGGCTTCTTCCATATCCATGCATCGACACATGCACGTACATCCTTACCTCCATCGCTGACGTGCTCTGTCCTTAAACACGTGCGCGCACATGCAACACGCAGGCGTGCCCCTGGACGTGGCGCCGAGGCCGCACCTGGTGTTGGACAAGCTGGTGGTGCCGGGCGTCAAGGCGCTGCTGGC
Organism: Chlamydomonas schloesseri; assembly: GCA_016834595.1. Classification (NCBI taxonomy): domain Eukaryota; kingdom Viridiplantae; phylum Chlorophyta; class Chlorophyceae; order Chlamydomonadales; family Chlamydomonadaceae; genus Chlamydomonas; species Chlamydomonas schloesseri. The sequence goes on along the minus strand of JAEHOD010000008.1, from coordinate 98,676 downwards.
CTCAGCAGCCACGCAGCGCCTCACCGTCACCGCCACCTTCAACACGACCGAGGGCGCGTCGCTGCCGCCCTGGGTCACCAGCAGGTGCGGCGGGCCTCAGCGCCGTGCCAGGGCCGCGTGCGTTGGTGCAGTGTAACTGGCGCGTCGCATCCTTGCTGTTTTGTTCTGCATGTTCTGCATGGCGCACACTTAGCGTGCTCTCACAAATTGTGTATTGGCTGCGCGTGCTACGACTGTGTGTGCATTTGCTAAGCGGCTGTCACACGCCTTGGCGTTTCGCCTGCGCTTGACGCGGCACTCCCACAAACAAACACGCAGGCCGGTGGTGGTTGTGTCGCCCAAGGCGGACGACATCGCGCCAGGCGCCGGCGGCTCGGTGGTGTGGCCAGAGGCGCCGCTGGCCCGCATGGCGCTGTCGCAGCAGGGCGCACAGCACACCATGAGCGTGGGGCCCTGGATGGTGAGCGTGCAGCGCGGGGCGGGGCGCGGGGTGGGGCGGGGCGTGGGGCCGGGGGAGGGCGGAGGGGGGAGCGGGGAGGGCATTTCATTCCAGAAACCAAAGGGGGGAGGGGGGAGGGGGAAAGGGGGAGGGGCACGGGGGGGCGACACACGTGCGGTCCGCATGCAGGAGGCCCCATGTCCCACAGCTGGCCGAAGCGACCACAGCGCAGCGCCGTCTGCGCGTTCATTGCGCCGGGCTGCCTTGGACGAAAGACACAAACGAGTCTCACACGACTCCACAGCCCGTTCTCGCTCGCTCGCTCGCTCTGGGCCTTCGTCTCTCACTTCCCCTCCGCTACTGCCTTCGTCCTGCGTGCGGCACCTTACATCCCGCCCCATTCCCGCCACGGCCTCGGCGCGGACCCATCCTGACCCCGGACCCGGACCCGGCATATGGGCACATGCAGCTGGGCGACGACGGCGCGCTGCACCTGGCGCTGTGGAACCCGCTCAGCGGCGACACGGGCACCGCGGGCCAGCCGCCGGCGCTGGGATACAGCCTGCTGGTGTCCACGGACGGCAGCTGCCTGGCCGACTGCTCGGGGCACGGCACATGCAATGCCGCCACCGGCACCTGCACCTGCACGGTATGCATGTACCGGTGTGCGTGTCAGACTATTGCGGATGGGCGGCGCGTGGTGGGGAGCGGCTCATGCGTGTGAGGGCTGGTGGTGGTGCGGGTGCGCACGAAAGCGGCAGCGTAGGACCGGCGGAGGTACGACAGTGAGCGCCGCAGCAATTGCTGGAGTTTGCGCGTTGCTGGAGCGTCCAGCACATTCCCCGTCCTTGCCCGTTCTCCGCACGCTGCCTGACCCCTCTCTCTCCGCTATGATCGCAGGCGCCCTTTGCCGGCGGCGACTGCTCCGTGGACACGTCCGCACTGGGTAGGTTGACCCAGCCAAGCCACCGCCACTTGATTCCGGCACCACTCAACAGCTTGTGACCCGCTGCACGCGGAACCTCGCCAGGTTCGCTCTCCCTATCGGTCCCTCATATGAATCCATGCCTTCACAATCGAACCCGTCCACCGCCCGCGCGCCTGCCGCAACCCCACCCACCCGCCAGGCAAGGTGTGCAGCCCCGGCGCGGTGCAGCCGGTGCGGCGCGAGGACCTGCGCGGCACGTGCTGGCAGCCCTGCAAGGCCGACGGCAGCGGCTTCGAGGCGGAGGGCTGCGGCGAGCTCACCTGCGATGGCAAGACGGCGGAACACGGCAACCTGCGGCGCAAGGGGACGGAGAAGGTGCGGGCCGGGGAGCGGGGCGGTGCACTGCAGTACTGGGGGCGTACTTTAGTTGGAGGTAGCGGGCCTTGCTGGGTAGCGCACCAGCTGGACAACACCAACGTATGTGGATGCATTGATGCTCTGGACGCGGCTGCTGTGTGCCGTATTGTATTGTTTCGCGGCCACATTCTTCCTTGCGGCCCCTTCCCCTCCATGGGAATAGTTCACAACTTATTCCTGGAACCCGCCCCCTCCTGCTTGCACCACGAACGTGCGCGCAGCTGTGTGTGGAGGACCAGTGCGCGCAGGGCTCCAACACCACCGTGGTGGACGCCGTGGGTGAGGACGGGAGGGGCTGGACAAGCGGCGGCGTGTGGCTCAGTTGGTCGGTTGGGTGACTCAAGAGCGCACACGCAAGTCCTCCTGCTTGAGCTAGCTGTGCACACAAAACACGTCGCCCGCCTGATTGCCTGAAGCAGCGCCTTTAATTCCGAGCTTCCTCCCAACCATCTTTGTTCCGCATTTCGCTCGCGTGACCGCCGCAGGCCGCACCGCCTGCCAGCAGGCCTGCACCTGCCCCGATGACGGCAGCGCCTGCGTACTCACCGGCGTGTGCCTGCCGGGCACGCTCACCTGCCTCAACGGGCTGCAGCTGTCCAAGGACGGGTCCAAGTAAGAGCGCAAAAGCTTGTGTGTGCGTGCGTGTGTGCGTGGTGCGCGTGTGTTAGAGATAACAAGGGAGAGTACTATGAAAGTGCGCGTGTGTGTGCGTGCGTGCATGCGTGTGCGAATGCATGCAGTTTGCAGTGTGCATGCAACACATACACACGCCCGTGCCGGAGAAACCTGTCCTGCCCTGTCTAGCTACCTCCACTCCAAACGCTAGAATCGCAACAACTTACTGAACCGCCAACCGCCAACCGCAACTGCTGCGACCGGACCTGCCAACCGCCGCAGGTGTGAGTCGCCGCCGGTGTGCGTGGAGGGCAGCCTGCGGAAGGCGTACGACCTGGCGGGCGGCGCCGCCGGCAGCACCTTCGCGGTGTGCGCCTGCGCCACCGCTGCGGACCCCGCCAGCTGCGCCTACACCGCCCCCAGCGAGGCGGGCGGCAACGCGGGCGGCGTGGTGTCGTGCCTGCCGGGCTACGAGCACACGGTGCGTGCGGGCGGGCGCGCGTGTGGGCTGGGCGTGGGAGGGATGCGGGCGGCTCTGTTGGTGGTTTGTGTGGTGTGGTTATGCCGGGGGCGCGGCGTCAGCTTAGGGATTGGCATGGCGTCGTGCCTACCGCAGAGGCTGGTACCGTATACAGGGCCGTGGGCGCGTGGGTTGAAGTGCAACATGGCGAGTTGCATGGGAAGGAGTCCTACTAGTCTCTTCCTAGATGCCTACGCCCGCTTGCCCTCGATAACCACGCATTCCTCCCTGTCCTCACCCGCACTCCTCGTCATCATCATCCATGCCTGAACCTCACCACCCGCGCTCATCGTCGGCATCTCACCCACCTCGGCCCCCCTCCGCCGGCTCTATCTCTCACCAGCTGCTGCTGATGCTGCTGCTGCTGCCCCTGCCGCTTCAGGGCGACTCGGCGCCCACGCGGCTGTCAGACGGTAGCGCCGTGATGACCGGCGGCACCTGCGTGGTGGCGCAGCACGGCGGCGGCGGCGGCCGGCGGCGCGGCGTGTCCGGAGGCATGGTGTTCTTCTACTGCCTGCTCAGCATTGCCCTGGCAGCTGGTCTGGTGGTGGGCGGCAAGTATGGTCTGATCTGGTGGGAGCAGTACAAGTACGGCCGGTCGGTGTTCAGCCAGGGCTACGTGTCCTGGCCGCTGTTCGGCAACCGCAACAATGCTGGCGGGGGCGCTGATGACTGGTGAAAACGGCGTGGCATTTTGGCTGCTGGATTGTTTGATGTGCTTTTGGTTGGCACAACTTACTGTGCTATGTCTGATGCTATGTGATCTGCATGCTGCGGCGTGGTGGGCCAGATCTGTGCCCGTTCAGATGGAAACCTGTAGATTTTATATTTGGACTCACAGATTTGCGCTGCCGCAAAGACGAAGCGAAGCAGACGTTGCGCGCGCGGACACACACGCCCTGGGCCTTGAGCCTATTCACAGTCTACTGACGTGACACAGTGCATCGCCCGCGGAAGAGATCCTCGCTTACGTTCCCCCAACCCAAACCCGTCCCACCCCCCGCATACACGTTACCAAGAGCTCGACACGCACATTAAAATGCGCAGCAGCCGGGCTGGTCGTGCGTCCGTGACTCTGGCGATATGCGCCATACTTCTCTTCACCTCATGGTGAGTTGCGCAGTGATCGTGACCGAGTGCAACAGAGCGCAACAGAAAGAGACCGCCGAAAGGCACCCAAGAGTTCAAGCAGAAGCCATTTCTATTCAGTTCTGCTTGAAGCCATGATGTCCTGTTCCTAACGAACCATATTGTTGTGTTACAGCTGTGGGGAGGCTTCTGATCTACCGGGCCCGAAACACGGCCACCAGGGGTTTGCGGGTCGTCCATGGATAGAATCCTTGGTGTCCCAAAGTCATGGAACAAACCCCGGCTGGCACAGCGTGAAAGAGCTCTGCAAGAGGAGTCGATTGGCACAACTGGGACACTACAGGGAGGGGTAATGCCGCCTCTACGGGACGGTTTTGTCCACGGCGGGTCGGTTGGTCAGTCCTGGGTGGGCGGGTCCCAGGGGATTTCTAGGCATGGGGCCTGGCACTTCCTTCCTTACACCTCCCCCCCCCCTTGGCTGACCTGACCTCCCCCTGTGTTTTAAGGGTCAGGCCACCTTGCCGTGACACGCTGCTTCCACAGCCAGATTGCCACAGCATGGCCCGCCCACAAGCGTCCACTGCAGGAGGCGGGCTGCGTGGCACGGGGCTGGGAGGCATAGAGTCATGGACACAGCACTGCGCGGCACGAGTGGCAGTGGTGCAGCCGCTCAAGGGGCTGAGGAGTGGGGCCAGGGGCGAAGGTGAGGAAGGTGCAGGGCTGAGCTGCAGAACTCAAGCCCGGGCAGGTTGGGCGATGTAGTAGAGCCAAAGGCACCAGGTTCCGATGCAGTAGTGCCTTATGTAATGGGTTATGGGTGGCACGCATGCCAACGTAACCCTAAAGTGCCACACTCTGCCCACTCGTGTCCCCCACTCGTGTCCCCCATCACTGCTGTCCTGGCGTGTCCCCCACTCGTGTCCCATCTCCGCTCCCCGCAGGCCGTACTACCATAATAACCGGTCGCTTTAGCGGCGGCTCCTCAGAGGAAGGCTGAACACCGACTACAGATCCAGTGCGTCCTTCAACGCGTCCACCTGTGACGTTTGACTTGCCCACAACTGTCAGCACGCTCGACAGGTTGCGCTGTGCAGTTCCTGGAGCATTTGGCGGGACCGACGCCAGTCCTTGCTGCTGTACGTGTGGGCGGAGTAGAGAATCTACGCCTCACAAGTATATAACCCCGCGGACGGCGCCCTGGGGCATCTAGATGTGTTTTGCCGATGTCCTACTACATTTGGTATCGAGTATCAGGGCATCGCGCGCATGTGCGCGCATGATTATTTGAAAGATCGGAGGTTCGAATCCTGTTGGACTCGGTGGAGAACTGTCTAAGTCTCTTCCGATGAGAGAAGAATGTGTGCACAAGTCACAATTGTGGCTGCGGCGATACCCTAGCGGCGGGGGTAAGCGCGACGTGGGCCTGGTCACCCCACTGCCACCGACAAAGAAAGTGCCACGAAACAAAGATCTCTCGGAAAAAAGGAAGGATGGACGAAGACTGCCCGGGACGTTCAGTCCAGGAAGGGGAGAATGTGGGCGGAGTAGAGAATCTACGCCTCACAAGTATATAACCCCGCGGACGGCGCCCTGGGGCATCTAGATGTGTCTTTTGCCGATGTCCTACTACAGTACGCGCCATGCGACGGGGGCCCCGGCAGCACGGCGGGCGGCCGCCAGCTTGGTGTTGGCGGCGGCCAGCTGCCCCTCCAGCTCCGAGCGCTGCTGCGTGACTTGCGCGGCCGCAGCAGTAGTGAGGGGGACACGCGGGGACACACACGTGCGGGGACACGCGGGCAGTAGCACGGACGGCAGGCAGGGACACGCACGTGCGGGGACGCGGGCAGTAGCACGGACGGTAGGCGGCAGCAGTAGTGAGAGCGAGTAAGAGTAGGAGTAAGAGTACGCACTACACGGCACCACCATACACCGAAATGTGACCCCAGACGGCGGAAGCGTCACATGACCGCGACTGTCTGCTGCACGGGTACGGTCATGGTACGGTCAACCAACGGCCATCTGCGCGCACTAACGCTCGCAGGCGCCAAACACTCCAGCGCCGCCCACAGGAGCGCTCAAAATCTTCATGTAATCAGCTCACAGGACGAATGCGCTGCCCATGTACTCGTTGCCGAGCTGCTGGCCCTGTCTGCCTCCGTCACCCCTGACCCTGAGCCGACCCACGAACAGCCGGCCAGCTTAGTGGCCCCGCCGGTGTGAGAGAAGCCCAAGGGCGATTGCAGCGACCCCGTGACATCCACCTCAGCATAGTGCCTCCTTGTACATATTTGCAGCCGGGCGGGAACGTACAGTCGAAGCGGCATTGCTTTTCCTGGGGCGCACAGGCGACCTTCCTGCGTGCCGAGTCACCTGAGACTGCATAAATGCCTCGTATATTTCTGGATGTTGAATATTATGCGCCATTTTGGCTGGGTCACAAATTTGGCTGTGGGCATCAGGATTGGGCATGTGGCCACTGGCCACAGCAACTCTCCTCTGTTGGCCCTGCAAATATAATGCTGTAAGTAAAACATTATAAACGTGCTCATTAGCAGATAGAACGCGTGACACATCAGGCTGCAGCAACACTCGAGAGGCAGCACAAGAGGACAATTCGATGCTCATTCCGCGTTCGAACGCCAATCCAAGCACTCCAACTCACTAGAAATCAGGCATTACTGCGCTGGGCGCTGCACTCTTTTGCGGCTTCGGCATCGGCATAAAAATGGACGGGAAGCCGGGACCCTGGAACTCCCTAAGCCTGCGCCGCAAACCCGCGGTGCTCGCCATTCGTATTTCACGCGAGCTGCAGAGGAGACCGCTGCTGGCTAAATGCGTGCCGACGGCCATCGGCTTCGCGTTCGGAGACTGCCTTACACAGTACATGAATCGGGACAGGAAAAAGACGCTAAGAGAGCAGTGGAGCTACAGTCGCACGGGAACTATGCTCTGCTTCGGGGCGCTGTGCGCCGGGCCGGTGTTGCTGAGCTTCGGGCGCTGGATGGACGTGACTATTCTGCCTAGCGCCGCGACCAGCCCGCTGGCACTGGGCGTGAAGTTTCTGCTCGACCAGGTGAGCGCGGCCGGTCGAGGACGCTTTTGGGGTCGGTGCTGAGCTGGCGAACACGTCTGAGGCGTGGGTGGTGGTCCAGCACCCGGTGGTCAGCTCGCGGGTGATGTGACCTGCGGCCGCAGGACCAGCGCCGCACAGCAGGCGCGCTAGGCGGGTGTTGGGCTGGCAGGTGGCCATGGCCGCCGCTGCCTCTGTGCCGTCCTCCTCACTGATTACATGCCAACTTCCATGTGCACGGTGCTTCCAGGTGGTGGGCTGCATTTTCTGGCAGGCCGCGTACATCACCATCAACCCCGCCTACCGGCGCTCCGCGGTTGCGCTGCTTGAGTCGTCATCCGTCATGCTGGAGACGCAGTCGCAGCGCCTGGGGCTGCGCCCCGCGCACCACGCAGTCGCGTCCTAGAGGGCCGAGGGAGGGGCGGCCCGCGAGGGCTGCCGGGCGAAGGTTGGGAGCGCGTGCTCCGACGCCGAAGAGCTTTGGGTATTTTTGCTAGCCTGCTGACCACAATTTTGTTCATCCCGTGCATGTTTGTTTTGATTAGCACGGTGCTGGTTGGTCCTGGCCGCAGCAACAGCTTTGCGCGGAGGGTTCTGCAGGACACAGCGGTGGTGGTGGTGGTTTATGCGTGTGCGAACATGTTTATGTCGGTTACTGCTGGCCTGCTAGTGCTAGCTTGATGTGTGTGGCATATAATCAATCCCTGAAGAGCGTGATGCGGACAAGCGTTATCACAGAAGCTTAACTTGCAGCGTGGGCACGACCGGATGCGGTCGGTCAGGTACCACGGACGTGTAGGTACAAAAAGATGTGGGTGCACGGTCAAGCACACGCGCACTGCGGAGGCGGTGGTGTGGCCACTGTTTTGGGTGGTAGGCCGCGGACTTGCGCAATGTTCGTTTAGTGGATTAGAGAGTAGCAGCATGAAGTACTGCGGGCACGTGCCGAGGGGGCCTAAGAGCAGGGCGGAGACGTTCGCTGAAGCCGTGGTTGGACAAGGTAGATGAAATCAATATTGGTAGGTTGTAGAATGCATAACGCCCGGCCACGCTACAATGCGGGCACGGGCGGTGACGGCGGCGAACAACAAAGATGACCCGGATTAGATTGGGAGCGTAAACTTTGCAATATGTTTTTGGAGCGCACAGGAGCGCGTCAGGGGCAGTGTTGACATCTTCGGAGTTATGAGCCGCCGCAGGGGCGGTGCGCAGACAGAGAGTTGGTTGTTTGGCCGAAGATCTGTACAATATTTGATTCGGTAGGTGACGCAAAACAGAGAGAACCATTCTTCGAGAGGAGAGAGAGCCTGAGGGAGCAGTGCCTGTCGCACCGCTGAAGGACACTGTAAGCGAGCAGTGGCTGTCGCTCCCCCGGTCCCCCCCCTCCCCCCGCATGGCCAGTTGCGAAACAGTCAAACAGACCCCTAGCAATCCCGCAGACACGGAGGTCATAGGCTGAACGTGGGGCCTGCCACCCCCACCAGAACTGCCACCGGTGCCGTCTCCATGCACCCGCAGCGCGAGTTGACGTGGGTGCGGCGACCTCCCAACCAGAAGTAAGTTGACGCTTGCAGGTCTGATGCGAATGAACCTTAAACAATGGGCGCTGGCCGCTGGGTTGGGGCATGCAGGCGTCCGCATGCGCGGCACCGCGGCATGGCATGTCCATTACCGTAAACGCGCGTCCTTCGTATTTCTTGTCCAAGCCGTGACTCCTGCTTTTACACTTGCGAGCGTCCGGCCCCCGCGCATGCCTGACACAAGTGTGTTACACAATGTGCAGGGCTAAAGAAACGCCACGTGTCCACACCGACCTCAGCCTAACCTACTTTCCGCACCGTCACCACAGATCCACTAGTTCAGCAGCTCCCTAGCTACTACTACTACTACATCAGGTGGTTCAGGCCCCTGTCTGCCTGTTGGGGGGCTTCGGACACTGCCGTGAACTTGCCTCTTGCCAACTCCATGAGCGCTGCCTGTTTGCTGTCCTGCATTCTAACGGCATGCCCTGAGCTTTTAACGCTAACCCCGCTGACGCTATCACTAGGTACTACGCAGCGCCGGTGCCCTCCCTGGCCCACACCTCCCGTTGCATCGGCTATTATTGCCGTGACTTACTGTCCGGGACTACGCTTCTCGCGCTTTGTCATGTTCCATCAACGGCCCACAGCAGGGCCCTAAAAACGACCTTCCATCCCTTATGGTAAGGCCGGCTGCAGAGCTGAAAGACCTACCACTGCTGCAGCGACGTCTACACGTACGTGCGCTGCCGGCGGCCGCCGACCGCCTTGCTCCCCGTCGCCACCGCGGCCGGTAGCCTCCCGCCAGCGCCCGGCCCCCCCGCCGCCAGGCTGCCCGCGCCGCCGCTGGGCGTCTTCCGCAGCGCCAGCAGCCAGGGCACGAACACGGCACCCAGGCAGCACAGCGCCAGGAACACCACCAGGCTGTGCTGCCGCATCACCGGGTCGACCTCGTATTCGCGGCGCCGCAGGCGGGCCTCGAACTCGCCCACCACCTGCTCCCCCTGCTCCTGGTGCTGCTGCTGGTGCTGCTGCTGGTGCTGTTGATGTTGATGGCCGTCCGCACCGCCCTCAGTGGCAGTGGCCGTGAAAGAGGCCTCGCGCGAGGCGTTGGCAGCGTCTTCAGACGAGGAGTCGGCTGCCGCCGCAACTGGGGAAGCGGTGGCGGAGGCGGCGCCTTTGGCGTTGGCACTAGCGGCGTCCTGTGATGAGCGGGCGGTGGCGGCGGCGGCGTCAGCGGGCAGCTGGGGATGCGGCTCCTCGCCAGAGTGGCGCTTGTGGTCGAGGTGGCCGTGTGCTGTGTGCAGATGCGCGTGGCCCTGGCTGTGGCCCTGACCCGCCCGGCCCGCCTGGGAGCCCGCCTCCGCACCCGCACCTGCACCCTCCGCCGCCGCCTCCACACCCATCAGCCGCCGATGGTGCTGCTGCAGCCGGTGGCCCGCCTGCACCGCGCCGCCCACGCCCGCGCCCTCCAGCACCGTGCCGGGCAGCGGGTGCGGCGAGGGCTTGGGGTTGGCTGGGTCGGCCACGTGGTTGAGCGTGTACAGCAGGATCACCACCCAGCGGGACACCACGTCGCGGTAGCTGGGGCCAGGCTGAGGGTTGAAGATGTCGAAGCAGCGCTGGAGCACCTGCGGTTCCCGGCAATGAGCAAGCGGTGTCTCAGCATGCAGCCCATGGGCATTCTTTTTGTGCGCTGACACACACCCTAACAGACACAGCAAACAAAACCGCGCACAAGTCTTATTGAAGCAGGTGGTGAGCCTCCTGACCGGCGCACGCCCCTTCGCGAGCTTGTCGCACACCCCTGGAGCACTCACATCGGGCCTGCTGCGGACCATGGTCAGGATGGCGTCCTCGCGCGTCGCCACTGCCTCCCCCGCCTGCAGCGTGCGGCCCGCGCGAGCCTCGCCGCCCTGCAACCCTGCACCCGCCTCCGCCTCCGCCTCCAGCTCCTCCACCTCCAGAGCCGCGCGCTCGCGGCGGCCCGCGTGCCGGTCGCTGCCCAGGAAGACCGCCTCCAGCTCCTCATCACCCGCGTCCTCGTCCTCGTCCCCGTCCGCCTCCGCCTCCGCCTCTGTGCCCCCGCCGAACAGCTGCTCCGCGCTGTACCGCGACGTCGCGTACGAGCGCAGCCGCCGCGAGCCGGCGGCGGCGGCGCCGTAGGCGCCGCCAAAGGCGCTGGCACGGAAGCGCTCCGCAATGTCGGCGCCCTCGCCCTCCGCGCCGCGCTTAGCGTACATGCGCCGCAGCGCCGCGGCGCGGCGGCGCCAGCCGGGCACGTCCGCGCCGCTGCCGCTGGTGGCGGCCTCGGTGCCGGTGGAGGAGGCAGCCAGCCCGGCCTCCTCGCCGCCCGGCTGCGCCTGCTGCTGCTCCCAGGCGCTGCGCCGGCGCGCGCGCGCAGAGTGCGCAGTGGCGCGGTGCTGCTGCTTGTGCTGGTGCTGCGAGTGGTGCTTGTGCTGGTGGTGACCGTTGCCCTTGGGAAAGATGTCGTCGGGGCGCGGCACGGTCTTGGCAATGCGGTCGTCGTTGGCGAACGGGTAGGACTCCAGAGGCTGGTTCTTGCGACCTGCGGGGAACAGCGAAAGCATTCAGCGGTGGAAGTTCCGTGCCGGCAACCATCCGTGCCGGACCAGTGTTGCTGAGCTTCGGGCGCTGGATGGACATGGCTACGGTATTCTGCGCCCAGCGCCCCGACGTGCGCTAAGCGTGAAGATCCTTCTTGACCAGGTGAGCACGGCGGGTTGCGGACGCTTTTGGATGCTGCGGTGCTGAGCTGGCGCACACGTCCGAGGCGTGGGTGATCGTCTGGCGGTCCTATTCGTGTTCTCCTGGTCACTACGCACCCCTCACCTCCCAGTAGCCCCGCGTTGTCGCTGCCGTACACCTCATACGTCAGCGCGTACGGCACGCCCAACTGCGTGTACATGAAATCCATGCCGGTGCCGTACGCCAGGTAATTAGACACGGCGCCGGCGGGGCCGGCCTGGCAACGGCACACGTCGCCGCTCCGCAGCAGCAGGTCACCCATGTCGCCCTGTGGTGGGCACGTGTGTTGGAGCGTGCAGGCAGCGGACAACCGAACTATCATTAGCGTATGCCTTGGTGCGCACGGCAGCGCGAATTGCTAACGTGGGCTTTTAGGCATCCATGCACTAACCCCAGTCCAAAAAAAATGATTATCAGCCCTGCTGCTTCAATATGCCTCGCGCCCCTTGTGCACTCACCGGCAGGCCCGGCCCAATGGCGGCCTTGCTGTCCCAGCCCGAATACACCGCCCACTCGCCGCTGTGCACGTTGATGTAGGCCTACAAATGCGTGGCGTCCATGGGGGACAGCCGAGCGGTCCATTGGGTTCAGTTCAGAGCCACACCATCAGCCGCGCGTCCAGGAGTCACGATGTTGTTCAAAGTCCTGCCAGGGCTTTAGCAAGGTGCAGGCCCCGACGCACCTTGGCCACGCCGCGGTCGCGCTTTGGCCCGTTGGTGGCTAGGCGCGTGATCATGCGGCTCTGCGGCTCGCTGAACGCATGCGGCCCGCCGTACATCTCCGAGTGCGCCGGCTGCGAGCGTGGGATCAGGGTATAGTGGTAAGAAGCTTGCCGCCGTTTCAATAGTGTCAGGGCTTACAGCTCCGGCGGGTTAGAGCAGCCAGAAAACAGAAGGGCGACACGGCGACCTGCTCCCGCACACGTCTCCATACGTGTTCGCCGAATGGGTAAACGCACCTCGCTGGCGAAGCCGAAGGGATAGTTGCGATTGAGGTCAACGCCGTGTGCGGTTTTGCGCAGGCACAGGTTGCCTGACTCCCACGCCTGCCGGCCGTCTATGTTCTCGATGGGGATAACCTGTGCGGGGTTTAGTGGCGTGTGACAAATGCACATGGGGGACACGGGCCATGGTGAATGGACAAAGTGGTCCGGGCCGCGGCAGCCGCAAGACCGTCGTATCCTGGTCCCGATTTGCTTTGTCAGCAGCTTTTTGCTTTCACCTTCAATACGAGGTTGTCCAGGATCTTTGTAACCCACTCCTTCACCGTCTTCTCCACACTGCATACACAGAAGGCCGACCATTCAGCAGTGCGTAAGTACATACACGTGTTTGTCTGTCGCGGTTCCCCTGGATCACACAGAGTGTTGCGCGTTGCGATAGGTCGGCCGCCCACGTTCCCAACCCTCACACGAGTTTGTGCAGTGACGTACGCACGAGAGCCCTGCCAACTAACTATCCGCCCATGTCCGCCAAGCACGGCCAGTACTCACTCCGCCTTTGCAATGCCCAGCGGCTCAAAGGCTGTGGCCCATTCGGCCCAGCCGTAGATCTCCGCCGTGTCGCCGATAAGCACCCTCGACATCCACAGCCCCACCTCGCACGTAATCAACTCGCGCGCGTGCTCGCCAAACACCAGCACTGCCTGCGACTTCTCGATGGGCGGTACTGCAGGGTGGGTGACATGGGGATGCGACCGGGCGTTAGGCTATAGTCCAGCGTGGGGTAGCGCGTCTTGCGGGTTGCGCTGCAGGACTCCATTCCGAACCCGGAGCACACACCAAGCCTGCGTGCATGGCCACCCAGGCTCGTGTGCTGCTCCCATGCAGTCCATGCTGCAAGTCGTCACCGCATTAATCTGCAGTACTACGGTCTGAGGTGCTGCTGTGGGTCATTCGCTTTGTCCCCGCTACCCGCAGCCCCAGGCGCTGGCACGCGCCGCATCGACTCACCGGCGCTGCTTGGGTTCGTGAGGGTCACCACGGGCATCATAACGTGCTCATGCCCGGGCTCCTTCATCTCCGTGAAGCTGCCAGGAGTAAGGAAAGGGGGCAATGGCGGGAAGGCAGACGGTGCAAACGCGGGTGACGAGGGTAGTGCATTTGGTGCTACGGGTGCCAGTCCAAGAGGGAAAGCGGCCTCCTAGCCAAACCGCGCGCGTTTTTCTTGCATACCTCATCAACTGCGCATGTGATGTTGCCGTGTGCTGGTACCAGTGCAGCAGGCCACCCAGCGAGCTGTATTGTCCGTGGCATCGCACCAGCTCCACCCCGCCTGCCAAAAGCAGCAGCGCCAGCGCGAGCCCTGGACTGCCACTTGTCCGCTTTGCTCGCCCAACCATCTTACAAGCCCGGGTGTTCGTAGGCCAGCGCAGTGCGCTACTCTTCGTTGTCCTCGCGAGTTGACATTTGCAGCTGTAAGAGCGGTAAAAATCGGTTATCTATTATCATAAAATTATGTTTGCGAAACCTGGTGACAAGGAACCAAAAAGAGCGAAAGCAGGATGCTCATTCCGCGTCTGGCTCGTTGGGAAGTCCACCAGGCTACTGTGCCCATGTTGCCACAAGCATTTCCTAAGCTTACTGCAAATGCAGACAACACCACTAGCAGTATCAGCATCAACTCGCAGGCACGGGCCTACCCTTATAGCGCATTTTAACTACCTTCTCGCGTCAACCCGGACCCAACACTTGAGCACACTATACATCAATTTTTGAGGCAACTTCCTGGCCACACCCGCGGAGTTCGCGAGGTTGGTTCCACGACCGACCGCGGCCCTCCACTACGCGCTCGGCTTTCACCAAGGCCGTGAGGACCCAGCGCCCCAACTCTTAACTTAATAGCAGCTGCAGCACCGAAGGCGTTGAGCGGAGTCGACGGACAGGGCCTGAGGGCCCTGGCACTCGCCCGGCCGCGGCTCTTCTGGAGCAGTCGCTTTGAGCGTGAAACGCACGACATTCGCTCTCCCTTGACTGGGGACAGCTTTCTCAGTGGCGGGGCGCGTGCATACTAATGAGCGCCAGCTTTGGACCCGGTTGAAGTAAAAAAGAATGGGGTGCGGGGCGAGCACGTCGCGCGCCACTGTGGTTCCAGAAATCACAGTGGTGCGCGATGCAGAGGACTTCGAGCTTGAGTCGATTGTCCTACAGCGGACAAATGTGGCCGAGTTTGACGCGACGCTGGAGGAGATGGAGACCATTCTGGCTCAGTTTGTGACATGGAATAACGTCATAAACGACTACGCGGTCAACGTCCAGAACCTCCTGGCGCCCGCCCTGGGCGCGATGGTTGCCGAGGTATCCGTGGGGCGGAACGTTGATGTGGTGAACCTGGACCTGGTGACGCCATTCAACAAGCAGCGAGCGGCGCCACAGCACCATATTCTCCTCGAATGGCTCAAAAACAAGGAGCTGCGGGAGGCGGACGCGGCGCTGGCGCAGGCGCGGCTCAGCCTGATGGAGTTCATGGAGCAGCAGGCGGAGGCTGCGGCCACGGCCGGGCGCGCCAGCGCCGGCCTGGCGCGCGGCAGCGGTAGCAACAACATTGTGCTGGACGTGCCGCGGTTAGGCAGACTAGATACTTCGGGGGCAGCGACGCTCGCGGTGCTGGTGGAGGCCAACCCCCACGCTGGCTCGCAGTCAGGCGAGGGCCGGACCGCCAGCGGCCGCCTCGGCGCCGGCGCGACAGCGGAGGCCGCCTTCCCTAGCTCCCCGCGCCGCGCATCCGGCCTGAACGGACAGCCCGGCAGCGACGGCGTGCCGTCGGGGCCAGGACGGCCACCCGGCACCGCAGAGTCGGCGTCCACGGACGCCTCGGACGCACAGGACCTGCAGCCGCAGACCGCCAGCCAGCACCTCAACCACTTCAACGCCTGCGTGTCGGGACTGCAGCAGCATCTAGGCCCCAACTTCGGGGTATACTTCCACGTCACGCCCGCAGCGTGCCCCGTCAAGGGCCGCTGCACGCACGTACGCCTCATGCGCCACCCGCAACCCTCCAAGCTGGCCGCCGCCGTTACCTCGGGCGCGGCCGCCGACCCCAAGTCCGCACATAACCCCCGGGCGTCCGCGCGCCACGGACGCACCGGCACCATCACCGGGCCGTCCGGCGGCGGCGCCGCCTCCCTCAGCGGCGGGGCGCTCTCGCGCGCCGCCTCGCAGACGGCCTCGAAGCACCACCCCAACGGCATGCTGCACGGGCACAGCAACCTCGGCAACCTGCGCAGCAACGCGGAGGATCCGGAGCCGGCGCCGGGCAGCGCCGCGGCCATCCTGGGCGTGGAGGCGGTGCCGGCGACGCTGGTGGACGTGGTGTACAGCGGCATGACGGACGCGCTGCTGCGGGCGGAGCGCAGCGTGGCGGTGGTGGGCAACGAGCTGGCGCGGCTGTTCGAGAAGTGAGTGCGGGCGCACGCTAGCGCAGGGGTTGGGGGCTCGGGGCCTGGGGCTGGGGCCGGGGCCGGGGCCAGAATGTGTAATGGTGGCGGAGCGGCAGTGGGCCCGGCTTCAGGATGCTGGTCGGAGGTCGGACGCGTGGGTGTTGACGCGTGGTGAGAGGAGGAGGGCGGATGCTGAACGATGAGAGCAGCAGGGGAGGGGCAGACGGTGAGAATACTTTGGAAGAGCGCTAGGGTGCGTGCGACGTACGAAGACACCAGCGTATTGGAGTGTATTGGCCGGGATACGACTCTGCTGTGTGCTTGGACGACGCCCTCCCCCCCGCGCACAGGTATGAGCCGCCGCTGTCGCTGGTGGAGGAGCCCAAGAACTGCCGCAAGCTCAAAACGCTGCCGGTGGCCAAGGAGTACGTGGAGGCCAACCGCAAGATCCAGCAGCTGAACGCGGTGCTGTTCAAGCTGGCCAAGGCCACAGCCAAGACGGCCTGGATCTACTCCACGCCGCTGTCGCTGCCGGACGGCAACCTGGGCGACATTGCGTTCATGGTGTGCGAGGCCATCCGGCGCGTGGCGGACACCACCTGGACCATGTGCAAGCGCCAGCTCGACTCGGTGCACCTGGTCACGCTGCTGACGCACTACGTGAGCGGGGGGGCTTGGGGCTCGGGGCTGGACAGGATGAAGGGGTAGGGACGGGGGGAGGAGCGGTCTGACAGGGCGGGGCATGCGGCGGTGTGCAGGGCTGACGGAGGGCTACCAGGCTGCAGCTGTTGCTGACCGCCGCTGACGCCTCGCCGCACGCTTCCCCCGCCGCGCTGCCTCTGCGCCCCCCCCCCCCACAGGAGCCGTTCACCATTACGCCGCGCTTCACCAACGACGCCGCCACGTTCCGCTTCGAGTTGGACGTGGTGGTGGACCAGGCGCTGCTCATAGAGAAGACCTTCCCGGAATTCCTGCCGGCGCAGGTAGGTGCGGGAGAGGGCAGGGCAGCAGGCGGGGCCGGAGGAAGCAGGGGTGCATGGGGGCCAGGTGAAAGGACTGCCGGCAGGTGCACAAGTTTTCATTGCTGATGAAAGCGGTCCACGACTCTGGCGAGGGATGCTTGGCGTGCAATCGACGGTTAATTTTCATCGCCGCTGCTGTGTGCGGCGCTGCCCGCAGATGCGCGCGGTGTGGGATGCGCTGCTGGCGCTGGCGGCAGTGGTGCAGGAGAGCCGCGTGAGCCTGGGGCCGCTGAGAGAGCAGTACAAGAAGCTGCACGAGGAGGTGCGCGAGTTCTACACCATGGCGCCCGAGGTGGCCAAGGCGCACAAGCTCAGTATCGCCGAGGCTGCGGGCGTGGTCAAGGTGAGCGCTCTTTCCCTCCCTCCTATTCAGGCAAGAGCATGCGGTGGCATGGCCACCCGGCCCTCGTACACCGTACATCCACTGTGGGTGGCCTGACCTGCGGCGAGCTCCAGCTTCACCCGTCTCCCACAACCACAACCTCCTCTTCTTGTTTCCCAACAACACACAGATCGTGAACGCCGACCTGGCGGCCATCTTTGAGGCGGAGCGGGTGTTCGAGGCGTACGCACGCAACGTGCAGCGCATCGTGGACGCCTACACGCGCGCGCAGAAGGAGGTCAAGGCCGACCTCCAGGGCAAGCTTGCAGGTGCGGCAATGGCTGCTGCTGCGGGCTGCGCCAGTGCGGGCTCCTTCCCTGTGGCACATCTTACAGCGCCCGCGCAGTCCCCGCTCACAGCCGCAGCCGCAGGTCCTCTTCGCGTGCGCCACGCCCGCTGACCCCTCTCCTTCCGCTGCCCTGCCTTTTTGCGTGTCCCTGCCCCACCACAGAGCTGCAGACCAAGCTGCCGCGCACCATCATGAAGCCCAACTTCTCGCCGGAGATGCTGGCGCTGGCGCGCGCCGCCGTGAACCCCACGGAGCTGGCGGCCACCATGACGCTGGCGCTCACCGCGTCCAATATGGACCCCATGGCGCTGGCCATGGCGCAGAACGCACTGGCGGCGGGCGCCATGGGGCGGCAGGGGCAGAGCCTGGCAGCGACCAGCGCCGGCGCGGTGGCGATGGGCGGCAGCGGCGCAGCGGGGTTGCCCGGCGCGGGCGTGGGCGGCATGTCCGCGCTGACGGCGGCGGGCGCTCTGCAGCTGCAGCAACAGCAGGAACAGCAGCAGGCGGCGGCGTACCAGCAGCAGGCGGCGGCGTACCAGCAGCAGATGGCGGCGGCGTACGGCCAAGCGTACGCGCAGGGTATATACGGCGCCGCAGGCAACGGCTCCACGGGCGGCGGCATGGCGGCGCACACGCCGCCGCCGGCGCCCGACGCGCCCGCTCTGGCAGCGCACGGCACCAGCGCCGACTACACCGCGCAGATGGCCATGGCGCAGGCGTACGGCTACGCGTCGTACAGCGGTGCCAGTCCTTACGCCATGCCGCACATGTACGGCAGCAGCACGCTGGGCAGCATGACCATGGGCACGGGCAAGTCGTTGCGCAACCTGCCGGCGCTGGGGGCGGAGTACAGCGCGGCCAGCGCAGGCTCCTTCTCGGCCGCCCGCCACCCGCAGATGCACCAGCAGATGCAGCAGATGCAGCAGCAGCAGCAGGCTGCGGCAGCAGCAGGCGCGGCCGCGGCCGCGGGCGGCAACAGTGTGTACCATTCGGCTGGGTACGACTCCAATACCATCGCCATGCTGTCCCGTATGGGCTACGGCGGCTTTGCGGTGGGCGCGCAGGGCGCACCAGGCACACCTGGAGCTGGGGTCACGCCGGGCGCGCCAGCGGCCGCGGCGGCCGCGGCTGGTGCCGGAGGCACGCGTTAGCAGAGCTCAGCTGGGGCACAGCAGGCCGCGGCGGGAACTTACTCTTGCGAATGGAGAACATGATATGGGGCCGGGGACATATTCTGTATTTGTTCATTTCGATGTGCATTAAACAAGCAAATAAGTGTGGTCATCGGCCGTTGGTACGTGCGCACATACCGTACACGCATCTGAGATACCGTATACCAAGGGTATCATGTTGCGGTTGAAGGGCCATGGGCCGCGCAAGGCATGGATGGTGAGGTTAGGATGAGCTTGAGACTCAATAACTCTTCTTATTCTCACTGAATTAAATTATACCAACAGCTTACTGCAGCAGGGGCCTCGATAGACGGCGACCATGAAATAGCAAAGCCTCAACTGTGCATGCTTTTGGGGGGTTAGGTTACAGTCGGCTGCTCTCTTTTGCTCCATTAGATTACCTTTTGCGGCGGTATCACGACAGGGTAAGCAAGCCCAAGAGAGAGAAAGGGAGCCGGGGCGGTGGCTGTGGTCGGGGCAGTGTGTGCGCGCGTATGTGATGGCGCAGCGCATGATGTTTGAAGCTATGATCGTGAGCAGAAAGGCAAAGCATTTACGGTAGTTACAGGGCTGCATGGCGCAACCGGGCGCATTCGCCGATATTGCAGGTTGTCCTTGACAAGGCATTGAGTTTAACCTTGACTCCTTGAGTTTAACACGTGCCTTCTAGTCTCTCTGGCAGTGGATTTGGGTCCCTTGCAGCGTCAGTTCGCCCACCTCGATACCTAGATCGCCTTCATCGCCTTCTTCTTCAGCCGACATAAAAACATGCGCTTAACATGCACCGACATGCCTTAACGCGCACAGCGCTGCAGACCTGTAGTCTTTGCACAAGTACCCATGCCCACACCACACTGCAAACGTCTTCCCACAGCCCCCGCTGCAGCTCTTTCCCTCCGGCGCCTGGGTCGGCTGCTTAAACGCTCGTGCACGGCGACCATTGACCACACGCGCCTTCACCTCCGGCGACCACGCGCACTCGCCCTTGGCCGTCATCTCACGTGACGCGTCAGCCGCATGCTCCTTCGCCTCGGGCGAATAAATAGTATACAAGTGAACGGCCTATGTTGCATCTATATAGCACCGCAAAAATACAGAAGGAACCCATCCCAAGGGCCACGCTTGGCCACGTCCCACGCCACCTCCAAAACTGTCCCCGGCGCGCGCATAGACATCAACCGTCCATCTAACATCATATTGTTGCCTCTGGAGCATTCCACCGGTCATAGGTGGGTGCGGCCCGGTTATGACATAATACATCGGAAGTTCCGTCCGGGCAAACTTGGCACGATACTCTAGCGACTGCACAAAGCGATGGGACACCACGGACACCAAGGGAGTGTATTGGCACAAGCGCGGTCACAACAGTGAGTATTTGATTGGTGGGGGTCGGTCGGTTGCTCCGTGAGGGGATCCGGGAGGGTATGGGACAGGGTCGGGAGATTTTGTTCGTGCCCCCCTCGTGGCGTCGTATGACTGCGGGTTTACAAGAAAGGGACAGTGTAAACACCGTCATGGCACAGGGGAACGTATGGTTGCGGAATTACGTCGTATGCCTGTGCGCTCGCTGAAATCCGCAATCTTACAGCCAGCCGGCAGAGGCACGTACAGATACTGAGAAGGGGTTGGCGGCGAAGCGGGGAGGTCCGGGGGAAGGAGTATTGGTGCAAATCTCGGCGTGAGCGACCCCATAGGTAGAAGTACCGCGGAGGGGACGGGGCCGAACTGGTGAAAACATGTGCGAACCATGTTTCCTCCGCACGAACCCTGAAACTGCCCCAATCGCAGCGCTGTGCAGCGCAGTTAGATGTCCTGCGCTCTGATGAAGAGTACCTTAGCTTAGTATTCACATTTGCAGTACGCATAAGCAGCGTGGAGTTGCCCCAGTGTTTTATGTCAACATCGACGGTCTTGTAAAGGCAAAAACGTTGAGAAAGCTTCTATACGAAAGTTATAATATGTGATAACTTCTATAGGTCCTCTGTCGCATTTAAGCCTGCCTTTGCGTCGCATGCGTGGACGGTGAAGGGGAACGCAAGCGTGGACGGTGAAGGGGGCGGTGAAGAATTGGTTGCGCAGCGTCGCGAGGCGCGCCTGTCGCCACAGGGACAGGCCTCGCCTACATATCTCGCGTTGAAAAGGAGCGGGACGATGCCTCGGTCGCGCAATTCCACCTTAAGCGACTCGGCGTGGACGTGTATGACGCCTTCTTCCTCGAATTCGAGGAGGCAGTTGGCGAGGTGGTGGAGCTCAACAACATGCTAAACGATGCCCTTCTTGAGCTGCATGTACGTGGGGCGGGGGGCGGGGAAGCTCCCGGCGGGGCTGCTTGGGGTTTGGGGCGGCCCTGCCGCACACACGCAACGGCACGCTTGCTGACAGAACGCGCTAGTCTGCTCGTCCTTACATGCTCCTAGGTTAAGCAGCGCATTTCCAGGCTGCCTCATGCCCTTCCTGACCTCTCATCTCCTCTACCCACCTGTGCCAACACGCTGCGGCGGCAGGTGGCCTGCACGGCGGCGGCCTCGCCCGACCCCAGCCACTCGCTGCTGCTGGAAGTGTGGACCGACGGCGTTCGCTCCACGCCGCAGCTGCTGGTGGACGTGGCGAATGCGGACGGCAGCGGCAGGCCGTCGCCATGGGAGGTGAGGGGCCACGCCGGCACGCCTGGGGCTGAAGGGGAATTGAGATACCGGTACTTTGCGCAGGGGGACGCAGAGATGCGGTGTTTGACCTGGCGGGCTTCGGCACGGTCGAGAGGAGCAGTGCTAGCCAGTTGGAACTCGGGAGGCTGTGGGAACCCTACCTTGGAACCCATCCCTAGCTTGCACACTGCAAGCAGCACGAGTGTTGACCCGTGCCGCTTGCATGTCAGAGCCTACCCCACGAAGAGCTGCTGCGTACGCCTCACCTCGTGCGGCCATGTGCTGCCTCAGATCCGGAACCTGCTGCTGAGCCGGCCGGCGGTAGCGGAGGCGGACCGGGAGCTATCGGATGCGCTGCAGGTGCGGACCAGGGCGACGAGTGGGACTAGGCTGTCGACCGGGGGCTACAGGAGGGGAAGTAGGATGTGCACCGGGCACGCAACGCCAGGCATGAAACGGGCATGGCGCAGGCACTGCCTGGGCGGTGCAGTGACGAGGACGGCAACAGGCATCTACGGTGCTTACAAGGACCTCCACAGCGCTGTTGTACACAGTTGCATCCACCGGCTGTGCCTCCATGCACCTTCCTGCATCTGACCTGCTGCTGTCGGCGGCTGTCACCACCGCCGCACCGCCGCCACAGGACCTCTCCGCGATGGTGCGCACCCACGCCGCGGCCGGGCTGCTGGTGCGGCTCACATGCCAGAACGCGGACCGGCGGCTGCCGCGCCTGTCTGCGGCGGCGTTGCCGGGGGCGGGGTCGGGGCACCACCTGCAGATGCAGCGCTTGCAGAAGCAGGCAGGTGCCGGGCGAAGGGTGGGGCGGCGGCTGGGGCGGAGGCGGCTGGGGCGGCGGCAAGGCATGCGGCTGGGGCTGGGGCCGTGGGGGCTCGGGGGACTACGCGCGGACCGGATCACTAACACTGCCCGGTGGCGACCTTGTACAGGCGGCGCGGGTGAACCATGCCCTGGCGGCGCTGCGCAAGGTGGCGCCGGGCCTGCGTGTGCGTGTGGACGTTGTGCCCTCGTCCGCGCCCGGCGCCCGCACCTTCGCCTGGCGGCTGGTGACCCGGGAGCAGGAGAAGCCGCAGGTGCGCGCGGGCACGCGATGGTGCGATGACGACGGTCAGCCAACGCTAGCCGGGGAAGATGGCAGGGGGGGTTGTGGTTTCCAGCCCAAACTAAACCAATCTAAAGGAAGCGGAGTTAAGTAATGCAGTGATACAACGAAATACTCGTTAGGTTGAAATAGTCGAAGAAGGCGTGTTGAGTGCGCCGGCGACTAGAAATGCCACCTGAGGGGGGGGGGCAGCAGGCGGACAAGAAGCACGCGCGTGCGGATATACTTTTTGTCCCAAGAGAGTCAGGGAATTGCAAGAGACACACACATGCACGCGCGAGGGGCACGCCGCCCGCCACGAACTGAAGAACAAGCCTGAACCACCCACCCACCCACCCACAGGACGGCGTGCCGCTGCTGACGGGTCGGCGCGCCGCCGCCACGCCGCTGCAGGTGGCGGCCGCGCACGGCGCCGCTGCCATCAGGGACGCTGCAGCCACCGTGGCGCAGCAGGCGGCGGCTCTTGCCGCCGCCACCGCCGCCGTGCCCAGTATCGAGCTGCACACGCGTGCGCGGCGCCGCATCGTGGCGGTCACGCCGCTCCCCGACGCTGACGCTGACGCGGCAGCGGGCATGGCGGCGGACGCCGCGGTGTCGCCGACGCCGCACAGTCCCGGCAACCTGGCGGCGCTGGCCAGCGGCTTGGTGTCAGTGGCTCGGTCCGTGGGCAGCATCACATACGCGGCGGCACACGCGATGCTTCCGTCGATGAGCCACCGATTTGCGGCGGGCGACAGCTCGTCGGCGCTGGTTCGGAGAAGCCTCGGCGGCGCGCCAGGGTCGCCTGGCGGCGCCGGCGCCAGCATCTTTGCGAGTGGCAGGGGCAGCGCTGGGGCAGGCAGCGCCGCCGCCAGCCCCTTGCGGGTGTTGGGGGGCGCAGGCGTCAGCGGCCATGGCTCTGCGGCGGCATCAGCGGGCGGCTCGCCTGCGGTCAACGGCGTGAGCAAGGCGGCACAGCTGGAGGAGGCGTCGGCGGCGCTGCGGCGGGCGGTGGCGGGATCCAACCACGCCCTGTTCAAACTGGCCAAGTGCGCCGCGGCCGGCGGCTGCGGAGCCGGTGGCTACATCGGCGCAAGCGCCAGCGGCGCGGACGCCGCGGCTGCCGCCGCCCCGGCGGCCGCGCTGCGGCGGGTTGAGCCGCTAAGTGCAGCCGCCGTACGCGGCGCCAAGCTCGTTTTGGAGGCGACGGTCCGCGGCGCCAGACAGGCCGCCAGCGACGCCACCGGCGGCGGCGAGGCTGCAGCCGCGGCCGCCTCTGCAGCACCAGCCCCTGGCAAGCCGCCGCCGAGCCGCGCCGCGTCCGGTCGCAGCTTCAGCTCGGCGTTCAGCAACAGGAAGGTCAGGGACGCGCCCACGCCCGCGCCGCGGTCGCCGCCGCCGCTGCTGTCGCCGGTGGCGGCGGCGATGCCGGTGAATGAATTGGTCGATGTGGACGCCCGTGTTGTTGTGTTGTCGGAGGCTGGCAGTGCTCTAGGCGACAGCGTTCCGTGGCGGGGTGGTGCCGGAGCCGGGCCCGGTAGCGGCGGCCCTGGCGGGAGGGCGGCGAACGGCTTGGGCAGCGCTATGAGCGGCATGATGAGTGCCGCCTCCGGCGCCAGCGGCGGGACGGAGCCCGCGCTGGCGTCAGGCGGCGACTGGTTTTGGGAATGGGGCATTACGCCGCGCGTGGAGGGCGTCACGTTTCCGGACTGCCTGCCACCGCACGTGAGTGCCGCGGCATGGGTGCAGTCGCCACAACATGGCTATACTTTCTCCTGCAGCGTACGCGCGTGTTGCTGTGTGCTGCTCTCCCGAATCGTGACAGCAAACTGCCTGGCATGCGTTGCCGCGGCATGCCCTGACGCGCCTAGTCCAGCTATCACCTGAGCGTTACCCACACATGTCTATCTGCATCATGCATGTTGCAGTCCCGCCATTTTCCTGTCTCTACCCTCCTCCTGGCACACACACACACACACACACACACGCACGCACGCACTCGCTTGCTCACACGCCCACAGCACCGGGCCGTTTACGACGCCCTGGATGCGGCGGTGGCGGCGGGGCGCGTCGCCTGGTCTGCTTTGCCCGCCCTGTCGGCCGACGTGTCTGATCTGGTGTCGGAGGCGGAGACCCTGTTCTCCGAGAATGACCACCTGATCAAGAAGGCGGCGGGCGACATGATGGCGGCGGGCAGGTGCGGCGGTGGCGGTCTGCATGGGACAGCACGAGAGGGCGACAGGGAGATAGGGCGCCAGGAGGCCTCGGCACTGTGCGGTGTACCTTGTCCGGGCTGTGTGCCGAATAGATCGTTTGCTTTGACTCACATGCACACGCCAACCCTCCGCGCATGTGCATGCAACCGCACCCCTCCCGCTCCCCGCACCCCCGCACCCACCTCCCCACGCAGGGTGCGCGCGGCGCTGGACCGCAACGCCAACACCATCATTGCCTGCCCCGCGCTGCTGGGGCAGCTGCAGGCGGCCGTGCTGCGCCTAGTTGCGGCGCTGCGGCGCGGCGCGCACAGCATGCGCCGCATGGCCGACGGCCTGGAGCCGCTGGAGCCGCGCGACGCCGCCGTCACATCAGCATCTGGCGTGGACGTCGTGTCGCTGACGCCGGTGGCGCGCGGCTTGGCATTCGCGGGCCCAGGATGGACCATGACGGGTGGCGGAGGAGGCGGAGGAGGTGGCGGTGGTGGTGGGAATATTGGGGGCGGCAGCTCGCCGCTTGCGGATATGGGTGGTGGAGGAGGCGGGGGGCTGAAGAAATCCCTGGGAGGAGGCAGGTCCAGCGGCGCGACGGTGATGGCGGGGCGCGGGCGCTTGACGGCGGCGGGCGTAGGCGGCAGCGCAGCTACCAGGAGGAGTCCTAGGAGCGGGGCGCGCAGCGTGGCGGGCGAGGACCTGCATGCCGCAGCCACCGCGGCGGCGGCCTCAAACGCGGCGGCGGTGGCGGCGCTGACGGCCGCCGCCATCGCCGCCGCCGTCGCTGACGGCGAGGCTGACGCGGAAGCGGCCGCGGCGGCGATGGCGGCGGAGCTGCCGCTGAACTGCGTCCCCACGCGCTCCGCTTCCGTGTCTGCAAACGGCATGTCAGCGGGCGACGGGAGCAGGCCGCGGGTGGAGGCTGCGTCGGCGCCTGCGTCCCCGGTGGGGGTGCTGCCGGCGCTCAGCCCCGTCCGCAAGCGTTCCGGCACCGGAGCCAGCGGGACGGTGCTTCTGCCGGCCGGCGGCGCCGCCGCTTCAGGCGGAGGCGGAGGCGGAGGCGCGCCCGCCGGACACAGCTCTGCGAAGAGCCTGTTGGCGGGGCGGGGCCTGTCGCCACCCATGAGCCCACTTTGGCCTTTCGGCGGGAGCCCCGGGGACGGCGCCGGCGGTGGCGCCGGCGGCGGTGGCGGTGCCGGTGGCGGCGCCGGCGGCGTGGGTATGGGCGTGTCGCCTCTGGCGGGGGGCGGGCTGAGCCGGAGAAGGCTGCCGCCGCTGCCGCCTGGTCGCATGGTGTCCGGTGACGTGGTGGAGGAGGACAGTCCCAGGCTGCCGGCGGCGGGCGGCGGTGCCGGCGAGGCGGCGGGGGAGCAGGCCGGTGCCGGGGCTGTGGTGGGCAAGCGTAGCGGCGACGGCGTCGCGGCCAGCAGCATGCACAGCAGTGCCATGGGGGCTACGCCCGTGCCGGCGGCGGGCAGTACTTTGGACGGCGGCAGCGCAGGTGGCACGTGACGCAGTATCTATGTTGGGGACGGGGCACTCCGAGGGGCAAAACTTATGTATTGATGCTTACAGAGGTCAACCCGCTGTCCGGGCGCCAAAGGTTTGCACCCGTAATTTGTTGACGTGCTGACGTTGCTCGTCGCTTGGTACTACATATACCGCACGAGTGCTGAACGTGACAGTGCGGAAATGCGATGGCTGTTGGATAGCAGGGGTGCCCCTGTTGGATAGGGGGTGTCGTTGCGTGTGTTGGGCTTGTGACTCGCATGCCCGACTCGTGCCGCAGCGATGCGGAAGCGCACTGTGTTGGGAAAGACATGGTTGACGACAGGACATTCATTATTATGCTGGCCAAGGTTTATGGATGATCTCGTTGTAGAAAACGACCCCGGGTCGTTCATCGAAATTTTTTTCCTGCGCGAGACGGGACGTTCACGAAATGTCGTCAAGAAGACAGAGCGACACAGCGGTTCCTGAACGCCGTAACCTCTCAAAAACTGCTGCCATTTGGCTTGGCAGCAGTTTTTGAGAGGTTACGGCGTTCAGGAACCGCTGTGTCGCTCTGTCTTCTTGACGACATTTCGTGAACGTCCCGTCTCGCGCAGGAAAAAAATTTCGATGAACGACCCGGGGTCGTTTTCTACAACGAGATCATCCATAAACCTTGGCCAGCATAATTAGTGAATGTTCTGTATTGTAGCAATTTTCGAGAGGGTGCCACAAGACCTCCGAAATCTAGCAAGACCATTCCCCTGCCGAAAAGCGGTGAACATAAGAGATGATTGGCCGACATGAAATATGCTTGAGAAATTATACCACGTTGCTTTTTTGGCGTGTTCTGCGGAGTCCCTCCTACGCGTTCTTCATCGCGCCATCGCTTCAAAATTTTGAGCGCTCCAAAATGTACATGAATGCCTGCCATTATGATCGTGCTATGTGTGGCATGGCAACGGGTGGGCAGGCTGCGGCGTCCTGCACGTGCACATGCATGCTCGGCAGCTCGGCTCACGCTCGCGGGCCCTCGCGGGCCCTCGCCCCGGCAATCCCCGTGGGCCAGCCCTCATCCCACTCATGGGCCTGGCGAAGCCGAGAACCAGCACACTCAGATAGCAAGATCATTGCAACATTGCAACGCCGTCGCATATGAAATGGCATCACCTCTTGAGTGGTGACTCCCACGTTGCGTGCCGCGCCCAGCGCCCCCAATCACCCCCAAATGCACCCTGCCGGGCCACGCACGGCGCCACGCAACGATCTGGTCGGTACCGAGATGACAGGCTGCCCCTCTGGCACGGTGCCGGTATTTAGCTGGTAGGTTCGCCCATGACAGATCCTTGCCATGTGCAAGGAGGTTGACAAGGGAGGTGGTCCCCGTGAAGCACGGGAAAAGCGGGCTGATCCCGCACCACTGGTGTCGACGCAGACACGCAGACACGCACGGACAGGGGTGTTCCTGGGGGGCTTCGCCCCCCCCCTGAATCGCTTCGGTGGGGGGGCTCAGCCCCAAAACGGAGCCGGCTGTGCGAACTGACTGATGTGCGCCGCGCCGCTAGCACGCACGCCTGGTCCAAGTCCTGCAGGGTGGGGCGCAGGAGCAGGACTTGCCTGCCTGAGTCCCTTGGGGAGCCTACCCTTCGTCCCGAGTGTTTGGCGGCACAGGCCTGTGAGCCGCTGGTGAGCAGCTGGTGCACGAGTTGCGCCCCAGCTCCAGCTCTGAGTGATGAAGGGGCGCGGGCTCGCTGTTCGCAGAGTCAGGGCGGCATCCCCCGGGGTCCAGGATTGACAGAGGGACTGACCCCTGCTGAAACCCCCTCCCCGCCCCTCACTTCGCTGGCGGCGGGCTCCATGGCATGGGGAGTAGGGGGGAGCGATAACGCCTGCAACAAGCACTGCATGAGCAGCGTCACAGGGGGACACCTTGACGGGAGGCTGCGGTTCTGATGCGGTGCATGGAGGGCGGGGGCTGTCCCGACTGCTGGTACTGAGGGGTGGTGGGATCTTCAGACACTTCCGGGACGCCGAACACCTGTTCCCTTGCTTGCATCATCGACGGTGCAGAGAGGGCGGAGCTCCGCCGGGGCGGGGAATGCCGTGCCAAACCATGCAGCACCAATTCATCTCTTCAGCCCTTCACCCAAAGCGCCATTGGCATATTGTACGTTTACGCTACAATAACACAGCACACGCACGTATACATGTTCAAGCGGCCCGCAAGTAAGGTCATTGAATTTCGCTCGTCACGTAACACCGCTTCCCAGTTTTGCTATCAGGTTACAGAAAGAAATCAAATGTTAACAATAGATATAAGGTCATTCCCAGGATAGGGACACGTTTTGAGTAGCTTCCGGGCTTGCCGCTGCAGCGCGCGTTTGATATGTCTGCACGCGATGAAGACGACGTGAGGAACGTCAACTGGGAGGGTATCATCGGCTTACTGCGCGAGACGAATCGCACGGACACAGCGGAGCCACAGCATGCCGCACGGGGACCGGGCGGGCCGCTTGAGCAGGGCCTTGGCGACGTCGAGTCGGGGCGACGGGATGGGACGGGGGTTGTGACGGTGCCCGGACGCCCCGATGGCTCCATTTCAGGCCTGAGCCCGCAACCCGCACGGGAGGGCCTGCCAGGTGCGACCGTGCCACGCAGCGGCGCCGGCAGCGGCAGCGGTGCCCCTGGGGGCTTCAGCGCCCGCTCCATCGCCTCATCGCTGCTGCTGGGCAACCTCAGCCGGAGGACGCAGGCCGCAGCCGCAGCACAGGCAGCGGCGGCGGCGGTGCTCGGCGGTCGTGGCGGTGGAGGAGGAGGCGGAGGCGCCGGGGATGAGGATGAGGCGTCGTCCGTGCCCGCGGCGGCCGAACGGTACCGCCTGACGTCCGGCGACGGCTCGTTAGACATTAATGTGAGTCGGCGGGGGCATTATGCTGGCCGACATTACGAGGCTGTCAGGGTGACACGCTGACGTGCTGTTGTGGTGCAACCATCGGTCGGAGCGGCGCCCATATTCGGGGGCTGCTGGGGCGGCGCGGCAGGCCCCTCCCTCTGCTGACCCTCGCATGCAACCGAACGAGCCTGCGTCCCTCCGCTCACCCTCCCTCCCTCCGTCCTTCTGGCGCTCCCGCCCGCCGTGCTGCTGCCGTCTGCGGCCTCGCACACACACGCTCACGCACAGGCATTGCATACACGGTCTTTGGTTGATTGTTCCCTTGTGATCTTTACACACACACACACACACACACACACACACACACACACACAAACGCACATGTCCACAGGAGGTGGCGGCCTGGCTGGCTGAGCTGGTGCCGTACGCCATGCTGCTGATGTGGCTGTTCGTGGTCGGCAGGTGGCTGCGTGAGTGGGAGTGGGAGTGGGAGTGGAAGTGGGCAGGGCAGCAGAGGGCGTCGGCGGTGGGGGGGGGGGGGGCGGGGGTAGCGAGGACGCCGGGGCGCGGAGGGTGGAGAGGCCGAGGGAGGGCTGACGGCAGCAGAGAGCGGGAGGGCTGGGGAGGGGCGTGGGTGGCGGCGAAGGGTGGGTGTGGGCGGAGCGGGCGAGCTGGTGCCGAGGCGGACTTGGGGCGGCGGTTCTGTTCATGTCGTTTGTTGTTTGTGAGGTTTGCTGATGGAGGAGTTGACCGGGATGGATGGCGCCTCTGGTTGCTGCGCATCACACACCGCCCTGACGCACTGGCTCGTGCCCCCCCCCCCCTGCCATGACACTTTGCCCCCGTCACCACCCAACCCCCGCTGCCGTTGTCATTACTGCTGCTGTTGTCTTAGTCTTTTGCGTCTTCTCTGCTTTGCTTTGTTTGAAACTTCCACCCGCAGCGCTCCTGCTCATCGTGTTCATGGGCGGCATGCAGCAGCGCGCCAACACCGCCCTGCGCCGCGTCATAGCGCTGAGGCGGGAGTTCGGGCCCGCGGCCTGCGTGCGGCTGGCGGCGGTGGTGGCGGCGGCGGCGGCGCTGGCACTGCTGTCGGGCGTGGGGCCCTGGGGCAGCGGGCAGGCGGACGGAGAGGCGGTTGGGGCGGTGGAGGGCGGGGCGGAGGGGCAGCACCCGCCGGATGCGGTGTGGCGGGCGCTGACGATGCAGACCGTGCCGCTGAGCAGCGTGAGTTCGGGGTGCTGGTGCTGGCGGCGGTCGGCTAGCTGGCTAGCTGGGAAGGCCATCACGGACGGGGATGACAGATGACAGCTGGGTCCAGCGAGAGCCGTGCGAGTTGCTTCTGTTGTGACCCTCCCTGTGTGAGGGGCCAGGCGACCAGGCGTGCTTCTGAGACGACTATGCGCGTGCAGCCCCTGGAGACCCTACCTATCCAACGCCACCCGCGCACCGTTGTGGCGCACGCGCACTGCGGCGCGAGCAGTGCACCAGCCGTGCCCACACCTGCTGACTGACTGACTGACTGACGTGTGGCTGGTGTGGTTGTCCCCGTGGCCGTGTCGCTCCTCGCGCCCTCCTGGCCGTGGCCGTGACCATGCAGGTGGTGGATGCGCTGCTGCTGGTTGTGCTGGCGGACTCGGTGGTGCGGCTGGGGGGCGCCGCGGTCAAGGTGCGGGTGACCGGGTGGCTGCGTGTGGGTGCGGGTGACTGGGTGACTGGTTGACTGCGTGTGGACGGCTATATGACGTGTGCGTGCTAGAGATGTGGCCGTGCGCGGGGCTGTGGGTCACGTGTGGAGGTGACGATGTCGCGAGATGCCGGGGGGGGGGCACATCGTGGAAGACGTGATGGCATACGGGCTTCCATGGGCTTCGTCTAGGCGCGTGCAGTGCATTGCAAGGATGGAGCGCGCTGGGTGTTGTCAAGGGCTGCAACAACACTAGACGCTGGCGCGGCTTCGGCGGTGTGTTGCCGGCGCAGGTGCTGGTGGTGGCTGTGTTCCGGGCGCGGCTGCTGCAGCAGCAGGCGGCGGTCCTCGGCAGCGGCGCGGGCGGCGGCGGCGGCAGCCTGGCGTCTGTGCTCAGCAGCGGAGGCAGCGGAGGCGGAGGCAGTGCCGCCACACGCGGCATTAGCAGCGCCATAGCGAGCTGGCTGCCGGGCCTCACTAGCAGAAGCAGTGGCGCGGTGATGGCTGGCGGCGGCGGCGGCGGCGGGAGCCTGGCGTCTGGTTTGGAAGCCGCGGCCGGGGACGGCGCCGGAGGCGCCGCCGCCAGCGGAGCTGGTGGTGGCCTGGGGTGGCCTGGCGGCGGCGGCGGCGGTCACCTG
Source organism: Chlamydomonas schloesseri (assembly GCA_016834595.1). NCBI lineage: Eukaryota > Viridiplantae > Chlorophyta > Chlorophyceae > Chlamydomonadales > Chlamydomonadaceae > Chlamydomonas > Chlamydomonas schloesseri. The sequence goes on along the minus strand of JAEHOD010000008.1, from coordinate 67,407 downwards.
CATGTAGGCGGGGGCGGAGGTGGCGGCGGGGGCGGTGGGGCTTTCATGGCTGCTTCCAAGCAGCAGCGGCAGCAGAGCCGTGTGCTGACGGCGGTGGAGTGCGGCGTGTCGTTGTACCGCCTGCTGCTGCCCACACCCGTGTGGTGAGTGCGTGCGTGCGTGGGAGGTTTGCGAAAAGACCTGGCGGCGGCCGTTGCGGTAGCGGTTGGGGTTTAGCGGTTGGGGTTTAGCGGTTGGGGTTAGCGTTTGGGAGGTTGAAAGGCACCGCACAGGAGGCTGCTGTACATGGGTAGTTCGGGCAAAGCGTTACAACGGGCACATGCACGCATGCATCGCATTTCGAAGCATCGTAGCATGTCACGGGCTTGGACAGGCTTGGAGGTTGCGACACGGGCGCTGTGGGGCGCGGAGTGTGCGCCCGGCACATGCCTGCCTCCCCTCCCGCCCCTGACCCGGACCCTGACCCGGACGCTGCCGCCGACTCGCCCCTCCCGCACCACCACCCGGCCGGGCCGCAGGTACACCTACCTGCTGACGACCGGCGCCGACTCGCCCGTGCTGGCCTCGCTGTTCTGCGGCTTCTACCTCACGCTCAAGGTGTGCGTGTGTGTGTGACTGAGGGCGTGTGCGTAGCAGGTGTGGTTTGCGTGTGGCTGGGGGCGGGTTCGGGGCCAGGGGGCGATGGCGGGGGCGATGGTGGGGGCAGCGGTGTGGTGGACTTGGGCGAGGGGGGGGGGGAAACCGAACGAGCGGTGGCGTAAAGCACGGTAGTAGCGCACAGCCACGGGAGCAGTTCACTGCCGCCCCATCGCCCCCGCCGCTTTCCACCCGTAACCCCTGCCCCCTGCGCCTTCCTGAGCCCTGCTGACAAAACCACCGTTAGAGTAGGAACCAACCCCACCCGCACACCCACCCATGCAACGCCCCCTATCTATTCCTCAAATTTGTCGTCGCCTTTGCCTGTGCCTCACTCGCTAGTTTGGTCTAGAGTAGGCTGGTGTTTTCCACATACACACCGTGCACACGTCGAGTCGCGTTCCCTGCTTGGCGTTCCTGTCCCTTCGCACGCACAAGTCTTTCATGGCTCTCTCCCTTGTGATCTCTAACAAACACACACACACACACACACACACACACACACACACACACGCACGCCTCCTGCAGGCCGCCTCGCTGGGCCCTCGGCTGCAGCTGCTGGCGCTGGCGCTGCGCACCGCCAGCCGGCGGGGGGCGCTGTACGGCTGCTACGTGGGGCGGGGCGGGGCGGACTCGTGCGAGACCGGCACGCTGGGCGCGTGTCCCGTGTGCCAGGTGCGCCTGCGGCCCCGCGCCTGTGCCGCGACTTGGCCTTGACCAGTAGAGCCGACGGCGCTGGCGGGCCTGTCTGCTTGCCCTTACAGCACCCTGCACCTGTTACCTATGCACTTCTTTTCATTGGCATATTTGGCTGAGCAAAATGCGAGCACCCTGCCGCCGGTTTAACATGCCCCTCCCTTTTTTGTGTGCGCGGTGCGCGCCCACGTGGCCGCCCACGTGGCGCCGGCGCCGCCACGCAGGACCCGGTCAACGTGCCCGTGCGCCTGGACTGTGGCCACGTGTTCTGCGAGGAGTGCATCCTGGAGTGGCTGGAGCGGGACCGGACCTGCCCCATGTGCAGGGCGCAGGTGGGGGCGGAGGGGGCGGGGGGGGGGGGGGCAGGGAAGGTGGCGGCAGGAGGGCGAGAGCAGGTTGAGGTGGAGGTGGAGGGGAGAAGGGAGCAGGGAGCGGGGGGGGGGGGTGGCGGGCTGCGGGTGCGTGAGGGTGGGCGGGAGCGAGGCCGGCAGGTGGGGCGGCTGGAAGGAGGAGCTTGATGTGATGGCGCCACGTCGGCCGAGAGGCGCTGCGGTGATGGCGGTGGCACGGAGTGCTGACGGGGCCACTTGTGCTGCGCTGGTGCTGCGCTGTCGCTGTGTGCAGGTGCGCCCTGCCGGCCTGCCCACCTGCTCCGACGGCGCCACGCCGCTGCTGCCTCAGCTGTTCTAGGGGGGGGGGCGGGAGTGCGACGGCGCAACGGCGAGCAGGCAGCTCTCGGTTGGGTGCACAGCTGACTGTGTGTACGATTGCGTACGTGCGCTGCTTGGGTGGTGCTTGGAAGCTCTCAAATGCGGGAACGGAGATTGCAACAAGAACGGTGTCCGTGAAGTGAAATGTAATCCTGTGTAATCGGATCGCGGAGAGCTCGCTGCTCGTACTCGTTTGAGTGTGGGCGGGGTGACAGCACGGGGTGACAGTGGTACCCATGATTAACCGACGCTTGGCCACATATAAGTATCGCGCTGTATCGCGCCATGTGCTCTGGTCCGGCCCGTGAGCCCATGCAAGTAAATCCTGTCAAGAGCGGTCGTGTACGGTACCGGTAATTTTGCCTGGACTGGGGCATCCCCCATACATGTCCACAGTCTTGATGGACAAGCGTATCTATCTACGACCTAGGCACCTGCTTGGTGCCACCTTGATGAACAAGTTGAAGCTGCTCCCAGCCAGTTCGCGGATTCGCCATGCACCGCAGCCGTTCGGCAATGCATGCTGCTACCATCGGATCAGCCCACGCGCTACAGCCTGTTGCTGCACGCAGCACGCTCTCTTTCCGCGCACACTGCTCGCGAGCTGAAGCCTCGTCCCCATCGCACCACCACGTGTCACAAGCCCTACACCCACGCGACTCCCCCGCACGCTCTGCATTTCCCCCAGCACCACCACCATTCTCTTCGCCTTGACGCCTTCTGGTCATAACTGAACATGCATGGCAGTGTGGAACCCGCTCAGCCCGCGCTTGCCTCCCGCGCCTCGCGCTCCCGGCGCTCCTGCTCCCGCGCCTGTAGGAGCCGCTCGCGCTCCACCTGCTGCCGCCGCGCCACCAGCTGCGCCCGCCGCGGCGTGAGGCGCACCACCAGAGAGTCAGCCACACGAAAGTCCTCGGGCACAGACCTGTGTCGTCGGGGGTTGGGTTGGGTTGGGTTGCGAGGAAAGCTATGAGAGCGCGCATGGGTTAAGGGATAAGATGCCAGCAGGGACAGCGGCTGAGCAGCAGAAGGCGTTAGGCCGGGCCGCGTGCGTGGACCGCTCGGGAGGACCGCAAGTGGGGCCCGCACCTGCCGCCACCTCGCGGCGACAGGCTACCGCGGCGACAGGCTACTGTAGCAGGAGCGTGGCCGACAGACTACCGGCCAGCGCCAGCTCCCGCTACATAAACCCAATCGCAGCAAGGTGCATTGCATCCTGAGGAACGTACCGTAAGGGGCGTGACACTCACCTCCTCAGCCTCAGCACGTGGAAGTCCTTGGCCGCCCACCCCAAGAAGTGCTCCACCTCCTGCCCGGCGGCGTGGGGGGGGGGGGAGGCCATTGTCACGTGGGGCGGGGGAGGGGCCGTTGTCACGTGGGGCGGGGGAGGCGGGGAGGGGCTACCATACATGTCTAATAAATGACGAGGTGGACGTAGAACAGACGTTGCAACACGGGGCGGGGTGTTGTGGTGCATGAGTGGCAGAGCAGGCAGGCATTGGGTGTGGCACAGGTGGGTCGCACGCACGGTACTGCACGGTAAGGAGCCTGCCGGAAAGACAGACGCACAGGGCGGAAAAGGACCCTACTGCCGCGACAGACAAAAGCCTCAACCAACCTTAAAACCGCAACCCTGCACAGGCCCACCACTGACCTCGGGGTTGTGGTGCAGCGACAGCGAGAGGTAGACGCGCGTGGCGGGCGCCGCCAGTCGCCGCAGCGTCCACAGCAGCAGCTCCGTGTGCGGCGTGTCGGGTGTGTAGGAGTAGTAGATTAGGTCGGAGCCCACGATCACGTCGTACGGCGGCGGCACGGGGCCCAGTGCCTGAGGCGGGGGAGGAGGTTTGACAGGGCGCAGTGGTGATGGTGGTGGTGGTGGTGGTGGTGGTGGTGGCGGGGCGTGGGGGTTACCGGTAAAAAGTCCCGGTGGGGCGTGGGGGGGGGGGCGTGGAGTTTAATGCGTTGTCCTGGCTTCTCAGCCGGGCGCCGGTGCAGCCGCACGCCCAGCGCCTATATAGAGCATGGCAACACGTGGCCCTCCCAGGCCCATTCACATGCATGACTCGCCACACCCGTCCCCCGTCCCGTTTAACCGCTAACCCCCTCCGTCCCTGCCAGCTCCCTGCCAGCTCCCTGCCAGCTGCCCCGCACGCCGCACACACCCTCCCGCCCGCCCGCCCGCCCGCCCGCGCACCTGCACGTCCGCCTCGCCCTCCGGCCCCCACTTTAGCGGCGCCACGTGCAACCGCCCCGGCGGCAGCAGCGCGGCGTTGCGGCCGGCGTTGAGGCGCAGCGTGGGCAGCAGGTCGGGCAGGTCGGTGACCGTCACGGAGGCGGCGGTGCGCGTGGCCGCCAGCGCCAGCGACACGCCGCCCGTGCCTGTGGGTGTGTGTGTGTGCGTGTGTGTGTGTGTGTGTGTTCGCAAGGAAAAGAACAAGTGAAAGAGTTGTGCGTGCGAACGTACAGAAATGCCAAGCAGGGAACGTGCCTGTGTGTGCGTAAGTGTGTTAGAGATCACAAGGGAGAGAACAGCAGACATGTGTGCGTGTGTATGTGTGTCATGCGTTCATGTGTGCCATGCGCACGTGCGCGTTCAGCTTTGCATTAGTACGCACGTAAAACGTGTTGGCCGAGCTGGTGGAGGATGCTTTGAGATGGCGCTACCGAACATGCATGAGACAGAAGGGTGTCGACACGGGCCGCGAGGTCCTCTACTATGGGAGCGCGGGCCGCAACCCGCGTGTATGTGTGAGCAGTCAGTCCGCACCAGAGCAGCGCGTAACAGTCTGCTCCCCGCCTCACCCGCACCCAGCTCCAGCACCGAAGGCAGCGCCGCGCCGCTGCAGGGCCACAGGGCACGGGCTGGGCCCGCAGCAGCGGAGCCGCTGCTGCCATCACCATTCAAGTCGCCAGCCGCCGGACACGGCGCTGGCGCCGGTGGCGGAGGCGGAGGCGGCGCCGCCAGCACTGGCGTCTCTGTGAGGAAGTGCGCCAAAACCACCGCGCCGTCCCACACCGTGGTGCCTGCAGGGGCGCGGGGGGGAGGGGCGCGGGCATGATCGACACAAAGCAGACGGCGGCGGCGGCGGCGGCGGGCAACATCCAGCGACGGCAGTGGTGGCGGTGGTTGCAGCGGTCGACACAGCTTGGGTGTGAGCCGCCCAACTCCCCACACACACCACCCAAACATGAAACCAGTCCAAATTCTGCACTGACGCAACCATGGCCCTGGTCCCTGTCCTGCTCACCCGTCAACGCGGGGTCCGATGCCTTGTCTAGGTCCTGCTGTTGCTGCTGTTGCGCCTTACCCCCGCCTCCACCTTTGCCACCTTTGCCCCCTCTCCCCTGTCCTGCTGCCGCCGCGCTCGGCCCGCCGCCCGCTCTCCCGCCGCCGCCGCCTCCTGCTCCGGCGCCCTTGGCTGCGTGCTTGACTGCCACACTGGCACTGGGCGCCTGCGCCAGTCGGACCTGCAGCGCCCCGCCGCGCAGCTCCAGAACGCAGTCGTCCACGAACCGCTGCGGGGGTGGCGGTGGAGGCGTGTTTGTTTGATGACGGACGTGGTGGACGCAGCGAGTGCGATGGACGCAGGCAGGGCAGGTGTGGGGACTTAGCAAGGCAGTTGGACGCGGCACGTTGTGCATGTGAGCTACACTTACACGCCCACGCAAGCCCATGGCACGCGCCTGTGCTCTGCCCTTGTGGCTGCTGCACGGCCCGCATACCGTACACACACACGCGTTGCAACGCCCCCTGCCCCTCCCCCTCCCCCTGCCAGGACTGACCAGTCCGCCCCCGCCCCCGCCAACTCGCGGAGAAGTCCTTCCAATTCACCTGGTGGTAACCCATGTAGAAGCGCTGCCAGTCCTTTGGCGAGTAGTCCTCAAACTCCTCATCAACGCCCTCCGCAGCCTGCTCCTCCGCGACTCGCAGCGCTTCGTCGGCGTCCCACGCCTCGGCCGCACTCAGCTCCGTTGCCCATGTCGCTTCGCACGCTGCAAGCTCGATAGCAGCACCGTCCGCATCTGCTCCCACGGGCGCAGGCTCGCGCAGCGTCGGTTCTTCAATGGCCGCCGTCATGCGAGCGAGCGGGTTTTTTGGTCGTCTATGCTACAACTCTATATCATATGCATGTTATAATAATTTTAATGCGGAAACACTTGACGTTTGGTTTTCGGCAATTCGTCTCTCAGCCTTCTATCAGGAGCTAGGACTTCAAGACGAGTAATCCGTGTCTTGGCTTGGTGCTAAAAAGTGCGGTATGTTATGAGTTGGCGGGGTGGCCCGGGTGCCACTCAATGTGCTGAGGGCTGCTGGCTGAGACCATCCAGAGCGATGGGGCGTCAGGCACGCGTGTCGCAGAGCCGTCGGTGGGCAACGGCAAACATAGATCGGGAGCCTGCAACACTGCGCGAAAGATGGACATCGAGATAGAGGGCTCTTGCTCAGGGGATGGTGGATCGTTGGAGGGCCCTCTGCGGCCGAAGGGGCGTGGGAGTGGGGCGGCAGACACGCATCGTGGCCCTCACGCCGATGCGACCCTTGGCGCCAAGCGACTTACTGGGGCCTGCGCTCCCCACTGGGACTTACTTAGGCCTCTCCTCACTGGCTAAACACTTGCACATGCGCCGCCCGTATTGCAAAATAGCGGCGCGCAAGTGACTGTCACAAAACCCTTATTCAACCGCGGGACTTTTTCTGCACCCTGCACAAACTGAAACAAAGCATTGGATACTGTATGTGCCATCGCAACAGCTTGAACGACTAGCGCTGGTGGTTTCTAAACGCACCGAAAATGAGGACCGCGCTGGGCCGTGCTAGCCATCGCAGAGCCTCAACGACTGTGCATGCGTTGCGACAAAGGAAGCACGTAGTCTCGCCCCGTCGATCGAGTACTGTCGGCGTTCGCTGTCAGGGTGCGTAGCGGCATGCAAGTTTACTTAAGGCAGGCCGCCCTCGCGTGACGTGCACCTTCGTCGTGGATTTAAAATGCGCATTACACTTGCCTCATGTCCTTGCGCTCGCAGCGGTGCGGTTCCCGGCTTCGCTGCCGCTCCTGCCTTTCACCCCCAAGGAAGTCTTCCCTCCGGGTGCGTGCGTCCATTTGTTGCCGGGGCGTCCTGACTGCCGTAATGGCGAGGGTCAAGGATCGCGCTGACGTGCTCAGCAGTGGTGGTCGAGCTCGCGTGCGATGGCTGCGTGCGCGACCAGGACGGTTGGCCGGTACAGTGGTTGGCCGTTCGTTCCGCTTCTTGCCGGCGCCGGCACCACGCCGGCCGCGGGGTTCCCGCGAGCATGGGCGTTGGGCTGGCGGCTGCAGGTGGCGAATGGGTTACGTGGAGAAAGCGGCTGTCCCGGGGAGTCGCCCACACGCACCGCTGCCTGTCTCACCGGGCATGCCTGCACACACGCCACCTCCCCGTTATCCCGCGCGATTAAGTAATCGTAGCCCTGCCGGGCTGCCCCGGGGGACCTGAGTCCCCTTGTCGCTGGTTTGGACGTGTGCCCTGACGGCCTGGCCTGTCCCGGACTGGCCTGGCCCGGCCTGAACCTGCACCTGCACCGGCTGCGGACCTGCAGGCAGCTGCAAGGTGCTGAGGCTGTACGAGAGCAGCAGCTACATGCTGCTGCTGGAGGAGCTGCTCAGCTCTCCGCACCAGATGCTGGTGCACTCGGCGGTGAGTGAGGCGGCTGTCGGTGGGGCGGCGGGCGAGGGGACACGGGCGAGGGGAGGTGGGCGAGGAGGCATGGGCGAGCGGTCGTGGCGGAAGCGGCATAGCTGTGAGGCTCCGGCGGGGGCGTGTTTGAAGGGGATGACGGGGATCAGTTGGGACCACCCTGTGGCCGGTTGTGTGCCCAAGCGTGTGCGTGTCCGCCCTGCCGTGTGCCCACCCACCCACGCACCCACCCACCCACGCGCCCGTGCACACATACAAACCCGCGGGTCCCAGGTGGAGCCAAGCCGCAAGGCGCAGGCGCGTGTGCCCTCAGGACGGAGGGGGGCGTGGGGGGGGGCGGGGGCAGGGCATGTGGGGGCGGGGGCGCGGCGGCTTGGTGTGTTGCGGCTGGGGCGAAAGAGCGCGGGTTCGGGCTGGGCCTGTCCTCTGGGTATGCAATCGACTCGTGCGCCCCCATATGCCGCCGCCTTGCCCTCGGCTGTCATGTGCGTGTCATGGCCATCGCCATTGCCCCCCTCCTGCTTGCTCTGTGGTCTGGGTTGTGGGTTTCAATGGTCGAACTGCAAATTGGAATGAACTACCTGCACAACCCACCACCACCACCACCACCATCACGGCGACTGCCGCTCCGCCCGCTCAGGTGGAGGCGAGCCACAAGGTGGCAGCGCGTGACCGGCTGGGCGGCTTCGAGGCGGGCGGCTTTTCGTTCTTCCTGTCCACCATCGTCAAGGTGGGTGGGTGGCCGGGTGGTTGGGAAGGCGCCAGTGGTAGTGGCGGGGGGCATCAGGGCGACGGCCGTACGCGTCACGGGCACACGGACGCGTTGTAAGATATTCTAAGTCGGGAGCGCGCTTCGCAACCTGTAGACAGGAGGGCGGCCGGCATGGCTCGCGCCTGGATGTGCGGGGCGTGGCGTGCTGCTGCTGTGCATGTGTCGCAGCAGCGCAACCCCAACGCCCCTAGTCACTAAAAGCAGCTGCTCCAGCTTGCGTGCGATTGAGGCCAGCGGTCGAGCTCGAGGGCAGTGCAGGTCAGGTCAGCCAGCAGCGCACGCCAGGCAGCTCTGTTTGGGAGCCACCGCCTTCCGCAGCAGCAGCGCGGTGTGCGGTATGCACCGCCGCGACGCCTCTCGCTCGCCTGCTTGCCGCCGGCTGCCCCTGACTACCTGCCCCCACAGCACCACACCAGCTCCCCTACCTGTCTCTCCACCTCCACCCCTTCTGTACCTGTGTACCTGGCTACGCCTTCTCCACCTATCTCGTAATGCATGGCACCCCCGCCCCCCAGGTGATCGACGTGAAGCAGACGGAGACGGGCGTGCTGCTGCGCGTACAGGCGGAGGGGCGGGTGGCGGTCAAGAGCCTGGTGCAGGCGCAGCCCTACTTCCGCGCGGTGGTGGTGCCGCTCACCGACAGCGTGGACCTCGACACACTGCAGGTGTGTGTGGCGCTGGGGCGGGGGCTGTGTGTGTTGGTGTTGGAGAACACAAGATAGTGGAAGGGCAGACCGTGTATGAGACTGTGTGTGGGAGAGCTGCTAGACCTCACTGGAGCGCCAAGCGTGGACCGGCAGCGGCCCACCCGCGGCCTATGCCCACGTGCACGCCTGTCTCCCTGCCTGCCTCCCTCCCTCCCTCCCTCCCCGCTCACCCACCCACCCACCCACCCGCCCAGGCGCCCACGTGGCGGGACATCTGCGGCAATGTGGAGCGCCTGCGCAGCCTGATGCGGGTGAGCCCCCAGTGGCGGCGGCGGCGGCTGAGGGAAGCTGAAGGAAGCACTCGGGCCTGACTGTCGGGTTATGTTGCTGTCACATCGCGACTCACTGCGACTGCTTTGTATCGACACATCGGCCCCCAAAATCACCCATGACTTCTTCGCAGGACGTTCAGAACCTGTCCAACAAGTTCAAGGGGCCGGAGACCTCGAACCTTCAGCGAGCCATGCAGTGGTGCGTGACGGAGACGCGGCGGCGGGGGGAGCTGCAGCAGCTGGGAGCACCGCTGCTTAAAGACAGGCTCCGGTGGCCTGCCGCAGACAAGGAATGAGCCTGCAACCCGCCCACTATCTACCCGCACCGCCCGCCATCTCCCCTCCACACCGCCCCGTCACTCCCGCTATCACAATGCCCACACTCCCCACAGGGTGGACAATCCGCAGCCGCTGGTGTTCTCCAGTTCATCGCTCATGCTCAACAGCCGCCCGGCCTCCGGCGCGCCTCCCGACGGGTTGCGCACGCCGCCCACCGGATCCTTTGCGTCTGGATCCTACGACTCCGACGACTTCCAGCCCTCCAAGATCCTGGCCAACCAGATCCAGCCCGACGTGGATCCCATCTTCACGGAATCCATCTCAGGGTCCGTATCGGATTCGGAATCGGACGCGCAGTACGCCGCCGCCGCCAGCACGGGCGCCGCCGGCGCCACCGCAGCTGCCAGCGGCGCGGCGAGCACGAGCGGCAGCGGCAGCGGCAGCGGCGGCTCGGGGTCCGGCTCCGGGTCGGGGTCAGGGACGTCGGGGCCGGCGGCGGGGCTCCCTGGCGCGGCGGCAGGCAGCCGTGGAGGCAGCGGCGGCGGCGGCACCAGCGGCAGCGGCAGCGGCGGCGGCGGCGGCGGGGCAGGGGGCCTGGGCTTCAGCACCAGCAGCGGGCTGGCGGCGGCGGCGGTGCTGGGCGACGGCAGCGCGCTGGGCCCGGGCGGCGTCATCCGCTCGCGGCCCAGCTTGTTGGACCTGGAGCGCGCCTGCCGCCTGTCAATGGCCGCCATTCAGGTGCTGCCGCGCACCACGGAGGAGGTGCGTTTGATTATTGAGTGCGTGACACACACGTGGCTGAGTGACGCACGCGTTTGAGTAAAACCTGTTGAGACACGTCGGCTTGATTGCACCAGACCGCGGCCCCGCGGCACACATGAGCGTGGGCCAGCCGTGGAAGCAAATATTTGCACCTGTTGCGGCAATGCGTTGCGTCATGGCTGTGGTGGTTGAATTCGGCTGCTGCTGCTGCTGCTGCTGCCACTGCTGCCGCTGCTGCCACTGCTGCCACTGCTGCTGCCGCTGCCACTGCTGCCGCTGCTGTTGCCGCTGCTGTTGCTGCTGCTGCTGCTGCTGCCACTGCTGCTGGTGCTGCTGGTGCCGCTGCTGCTGCTGCCACTGCTGCTGGTGCTGGTGTGTCGGGCTGCAGGAGCGGGCGGCAGTGCGGGCGGCCCAGACGGCGGCGCTGGAGACGCAGGACGTGCTGGAGCGCCTACACCTGGCCAACAAGGTCATGGGCGAGGCGCGCGGGCTGCTCAGCGCCAAGTGCGCGCTGCTGACGCTGTCGGCGTCGTCGTCATCGTCCAGCTAAATACCGGTCGGCAGATGGCTGCGTGTAGAGTGGCTGTGTTAAGGCAGCTGCTGATTGATGGCTGCTGCTTTGTGCGGTGTCGGTGTTGCAGGCGGGCGTTGGTGGAAGAGGATGGGCAGAGGTGTTTTGATAGCTGGGGCGCAGTTATGTGTTTTGGTTAGTGGGGTGGGGCTTGAAAGCGAGTATAGCAGCTGCGCGCATGGAGTTGCGGGATGCGGGTGCGCCCTGACAAGGGCTGGCCGGGCGGGGGCAACAAGGGGCTGAGTGTAGATACGGTAGCTGATGTTCAAACAGGATGACCGGCCTGCGTGATCGCACGCAATCCGCAAAATTGCGGGTGTTTTGAGAATTGCAACGAGCTGGACTGGACGCCGAGTTGCGTGTGTTGCTGTCGTGGAGCCGCAGAGCTGTGTTGCCCGTGTGCTGCCAACTAGGGCATGCCCCGTGTCAGTTGCTTAGTGGACGGGGTTGTGCGATGTACATTACCGGCGGGTGATTTAAGAAGTTAGGGTGAGCAGAGGTACCGTAGCGCCACGTCAGAACCTGTTCGCCTGGCCGCAGACAGCCTGACACCCGGTTGGGCGCGTAGCCGCACCGACACAGTTTGACATCAGGGACCTCGCACTTTTGCCCCATGCGTGTTCCATCAGTTTGACATCAGGCAGGTTGGCAGGTGGCGGCGTCATGCAGGAGGAGCGTGTTGTTGGGTGTTAAGGCTTGAGAGTGGGATGTACAGTACCAGGGCCCAAGTCTTAGCCTGGTGCTGTGTGATACAGTGATACGTTGTGTCTTTAGTGGAGCTCGTAGCTTCGTTACTTCGTAGTGTTCAGTCAAGAGGCGTACGGCTCGTGATATAACATGCGCTAAACTATGAATGCGCAGAGCAAGGTAGCGCGCTGCATTCCTGCAGCACGGTCCGAGGCCCATGTTCGGTCAACTGCCCCAAACACACCGCTCTGTCCGCGTCGCAATCGCTCCAAGGAAACTCCTGCAAGCCAAGACCTGTCCCCCAAAATGTTAGCTCGCGCGTGCGTAACCACTTTGCCATCTGGGGGAAAAACGCTGTTCACTCGCGCGCACACCCAGCATGCGCACCTGCTCCACCGTGCACCCAGCCGCCCACCCTGACATCCGCGCGCGTCACCCCACACGCATTTCTCGGCATATTCCCAACGCCCCGGCAGCAGCACAAGCGGCCTCCTTACCACCGTGTGCTCATCATACAAGTTTTTTTACCTACGACCACCGCTCCTCGCTCACCCGAGAAGACAGCAAGCCCGAGGTGCTGCTCCCGCGGGGCTCCAAGCTTACAAACAACCCCCCGACGCCAACCTAACCAGAGAGCCCTGCCTCACGGGGTGCCGCTCTAGTGGTGCCCCCCCGACTGCGACTGATGTGAGGCCAGCTGGCTCTCCAGGCTGCGGATGCGGTCCATCAGCCACTGCTCGCGGTCCGACGACGGCACGCCCGCCGTCAGCGGCGCCGCCGCCGCCTTGGCCGCCGCCGCGTTGCCGTTGGCGCCCGGCTGCTGCGGCTGGCCGGGCTTAAAGCTGTAGGTCACGGGGGCCGCGGACGAGGAGGAGGAGGCGCCGGAGCTGGAGCTGGAGCTGGCCCCAGAGGAGGCCGGGCGGAAGCCGGTCTTCTCCATGGCTAGCTTCATGGCCTGTGAGCGGGATGCCGTGTTTGTTACTGAAAGAGTGCAAGGCGGTGGTGGAGGCATTTCGTGGTGTACGCTGGCAGGACGAATGCAAGCGATGGGCGCCCTCCTTCGATTTCCAGTCCACCGAGGAAAGCATCAGCGGCACCTCCACTTGCACGCCCAGCCCCACCGGCCCCGCCCGTGGTCGCTTAGGTTCTGGACGGAACTACCCCCGCCCTCCAGCCCACCAGCCCCAGCCCCAGCCCCAGCCACCTGGTCCAGGTCGGCGATGAGGTCTGCGGCGTCCTCGATGCCGGTGCTGATGCGCACCAGGTCGTCGGGCAGGCCGCGCGCGGCGCGCACCTCGGCCGGGATGGAGGCGTGCGACATGTAGCAGGGCAGGCTGATCAGGCTGTTCACGTTGCCGAACGACACCGTCACCTTGTACAGCTTGGTCGCCTCCACGATGACCTGCGTGCGTGCGCCGGGTCAGCCGGGCGGCGTGTGTGTTGGAGGCGGAAGACGTGTGTGTGTGGGTGCCATGCATGTTTAATTAATGACGAGGGAGATATAGACATACGTTGCGACACAACGGGGGGGAGCGCAAGGGCAGAGCTGCGAGCGCGCTGTGCTGACTGGCACCTGCTGCTTGCGGGTCGCGGGCCGCCGCCAAAGCGCTCCCATCTCCCCTGCCGCACAACTCCCCACCCCCTCCTGCTGCGCCTTGCCCTTTCTCCGGTCCAACCTGTTCCCTCCCCCTCCCCCTATGCTGCCGTACCTTGCTGGCCTCCACGCTGCCGGTCTCGAAGCTGAGCAGCGAGCCGCCGCTGGTGGCCTGGCGCATGTGCAGGTCGTGGCCGGCGGAGGAGGGCAGGCCGGGGTAGTTGACCTGCAAGGCCGGAGGCGGGGAGGGGCGCCAGACGCGGGGACGGGGCAGGCAGCGTGAGTTGTAGCAAGGAGGCAGCGCAGGGCACAGGATGGGACGAAGCACCCCTTTTGCCCCCATCTGGCCCGCCCACCACCCACCCGCCCGCCCCGGCCCACCTTCTTGACCAACGGGTGGCGCGCCAGGAAGGCCGCCAGCGCCGCGGCGTTGGCTGCCGAGCGCTCCATGCGCAGCGACATGGTCTTGAGGCCGCGCAGCGCCAGCCAGCAGTCAAAGGGCGCCAGGCCAGCGCCCTCAGCGTTCTGCAGTCGGGCAGGGCAGGGCAGGGCGGAGGAGGTGAGGGGCGTTGGTAAAAGGAGGCGAACACGAAATGCGACGGAAGAAATGGAACGGTGCCCGCCCTACGTCGCATACCGCTCCCACTCCCGCTCCCGACCCTCGCCCCTGTGCCTCCGCCCCCCCCCCCCCGCCCTCCGGCCCCCGCGCCCTCTGGCCCCCACCTGCAGGAAGTAGACGCGCTTGGCCAGCTCCTCGCCCTTGACGGTGAGCAGGCCCAGCGTCACGTCGCCGTGGCCGCCCACGAACTTGGTGCCGGACGTCATGCTGATGTCGGCGCCCAGGTCCAGCGGGCGCTGTGTGTGTGCGTGTGTGTGTGTGTGTGTGTGTTAGAGATCACAAGGGAGAGAGAGTGTGTGTGTGTGTAAGGAGGTGCGGTGGGTGGGTGAGAGCGAGCAGCAGCATTGCAATTGCATAGTAGGTGGCGCGGCGGCACGGCGCGCGCCCGCGCGGCGGGGACAGACGCACCGAGGCTAAGGACCGACAGTTGGCAATCAGCGCGGCAACCGCTTTTTCCGCGCCAGCCACCCAGGCCTCTTTGCTCCCCCATCGGGCAAGTCGGCATCTCCCCTTGATACCAGTTCTGCTGTGTACAGCCATACACATCATGAAAACACATCAACCGGCCCCACCCACCCATGCACCCCACCACCCCAACCAACCAACCAAAACCCAACCCGGCGCACCTGGAACACGGGCGCCATGATGGAGTTGTCCACGCACGTGATGGCGCCCGCCGCCCGCGCCATCTGCGCGATAGCGGCCATGTCGCAGATCTGCATGCGCGGGTTGGTGGGGCTCTCCACCAGCACTAGCTTGGTGCGGCCCGGCTGGATGGCGGCACGCACGGCCCTATTCGTTGGTGGCACGGGCAAGCGGGGGAGGGGATTCCATGCATTTAGGTTGAAGATTTGTTGTAGGTTAAAGATTTGTTGTAGAAAGGCAGGCACGGTACAGCAGGCGATGGAGGGGAAGAGCGGCGTGGTGGTGGTGATGGTGGTGGTGAGAGACACAGGAGGGGCAAAGCCACATGTTACACACACGCAGACACCGGGCGGCCAACGGGGCGGGTGGGCAGGGGGTTGCGTAGGAGGCTACCAAGGAGGGGTAGGGTTGGTGCACTGGCCGGATGCTGGCGATGCCGCAACAACCGGTGCGAGTGTAAGCAGTGTGCTTAGCCCGGCCCCATGCTGTATCTCATGCACAGACTCACACACGCGCGCACGCGGCTTTCCCGTGTCTGTCAAATCCACTCACTCCAGGTCGGTCATGTCGACGTTGGTGACGGACACGCCGGCGGCGGGCACCACCTGCATCAACAGCCGGCTGGTGCCGCCGTAGATGTCCTCGCCCGCCACGATGTGCTCGCCCGCCTTGACCAGCTTGCACACCGCCGCCAGCGCCGCCATGCCGCTGGTGAAGGCAAAGGCGCGGTCGCCCCCCTCCAGCTCCGCAAATTGCTCCTGTTGCCCAGGGAGCGAGGGAGAGAGGGCGAGAGAGCGAGCGGGGACGGGACGGGGGGGGGGAGCAGGGGGATGCAGGCGGGCGCGTCAGAGCGGGGGACAGGACAGGAGACGTAGCGTAGGTGCACGTGCAGGTGCAGGGCAAGGTGGCTGAACAGGAGATGTTGGTAGGATTGCCGCGTGTCGCTGCCGGGAGCGCACGTGCATGTCTTCTAGCTCCGGCGCCCGCCCGTCCACCTGTGTGCTGGGACCCGCGTGCTTGCCTGCCCTTCCTACACACGCCCGCCCCCGCCAGCACGCCGCCGGCTGTTCCTGGCCCCCTGTCCCATACGCCGGGCCACTAACCCGGTGCGCTCCACTGCCCTCAACCCCTAGTCCCCCCTGGGTTGGGCTGGTTGGTTCGGGTTCTCTTGGTCGTTTTGCTTCTGGTTTCTGGAATGAACTACCCCCCTCCCACCGAGCAGCAGCTCACACTCACCTCCAGGCAGGTGCGGGTGGGGTTGCCGCTGCGCGTGTAGTCGTACTCGCCAAAGGTGGTGGCGCTGGGCTGCGCGAAGGTGGCGGTCTGCCACAGCGGCGGCATGGAGGCGCCGTAGGGGTCCACCACCTGCACACCAGACCAGACCAGACCACATTGGAGAGTGAGTGGGAGTGCGTGAGCGCCGAGAGAGCACGAGAGAGAGGGGGTCGCACTTGCAAGCGGGAGGAGTCCACTCGTGCAGGGAGGGCGCGCTGCAGGGGAAGCGGCTGCGCGCCCGGCGGAGTGTGCCGCGGTTGCCACTGGCGTGCACGGCCTGCAGCAGCTGGTACCCGTAGCTAGCTACTCCGAGACCCGCCCGAGCGCAACCCCAGCCGCACCCTCCCCCCCCCCCCCGCCCGCACCGCCACACCACCACACCAGCCCCGGCCCTCACCCCCGCACCTTGGTCTTGGGGTGCACCAGGCGCGTGGCCACGCTCAGCTTGGCGGGCGAGGCGGGCGGGCTGCCCTGGCTGTCGTACTTGGCGGCCATGGCGCGCAGCTGGCTGAGCAGGTTCACCTCCAGCGGCATCACGCCTGAGGCGTGTGGGATGAGGCGGGCGGCAGGGTGAGGCGGGGATGTGAGGATGTGAGAGTGAGGGTGGGGTTGGGATGAGATGGGGCACGTGATTCCAAAGCCGACCATTGAATCCCAGAGCCCAGAACCGCAGAGCGCGGAGGAGGCACTCTGGGGATGAGGCGAGGTAGGGGTGAGGTCCGGGGAGCACAGCAGTGCAGCAGCAAGTGACTGCCGTATCCTCGCGTTCCCAAGCGGCCGCCCGAAGCGGCCTCCGCCTGCCTCCTGGAGGCCTCCGGCCTCGCCCAATCCTCCCGACACGGCGCCGACCCCCCGACCCACCCGCGGCGATGCGCGCGTTGGCCTTGCGGTTGCCGCGCTCCCCCGGCATGAGGATCTCCTCCACGCCCGGCAGCTTCTCAGCGCCGCGCACACGGTCCAGCACCACCTGCGGCCACCACGTGGGCGGGCGCGTGCGGGTTGGGTGGGTGGGTAGGTAGGTAGCGGGGAGCAGCAGTAGGCGCCGGCAAGGACAATCAGTACGCGTGCTCAGCGCGGATGCACGCGTGCGCCGGCCGCAAGCGACGGAAACAACACACTGCCACAGCCAACCACACACTGGCGCTCTCGCCCCCTTCCTTCTTCCCGTCACCTCTCCCAGCCCAACGCTTTCCTCGCCTGCGCTGTACCCTCAGGGACTCCCACAGTGCCCTTCCCACCCCCTTTCACGCCCGCCTGCCTCCCCTCCCGCACTCCTCCCTGCGGCCACCCCACTTACCGAATTGGATCATCATCTACCCCACCGCACCCCACGGTTGGTTTGCTTTGGGTTCTGAAATGAACTACCACCCCACCCCACCCCACCCCACCCAACCGCCGCACACCTGCACGCGGCGCTTGATCTCCTCCGGCTCTCCCAGCAGCCCCGGGTCGACGGCAACCACCAGGTTGCCCCAGTTCTTCTCCTCCAGCTTGTCCGCCACCGCCGCGCCCACCAGCGGGCCCGCCAGCAGCTCCACCATGAGGGCCAGGTTGGAGCCCTGCGGGGTGGGTGGGCCGCGAGGGGGCGGGGGCAGGGGTGGAGTGAGGGAGGCCGGTCAGGGGGGAGGCCGGTGATGGTGGGAGGGCGGGCGCACCGGGGCGGAGGTAACCGGATGGTGGTCTGCTTGTTGCTTGGTTGCTGCTGCTGCAGCTGTTGCTGCCCTGGTGGCCAGATTGATGCGGTCCCTTTGCATCACTGCTGCCGCCCACCACAACCCATCCCGCCCCGCTGCCCAGCCGCCGCCGCCCCACTCCCTCAGCCCCACCCCCTCACCCTCACACCCACCCTGGCTCCACCCCCCGCCACGGGCCCTGCATCCAGCCCCCCGGCCCCCCCCCGGCCCCCCCCCCCCACGCCCCACCCTCCACAGCCCCCCCCCCCCAACCCCCCCCCCACAAACCTTGTAGGACTTGTCGAACACGCGGATGGCGCCGCCCTGCAGCACCTCGTTGGGGTCGGTGGTGGCCAGGCCCGCCGCGTTCATGGCCACGTCGCCGGGGATGGGGCGGCCCGCGGCCTTGGCCTCCAGCAGCCCGAACCAGGCGTAGGCGGCGGTGGCCATGTCCATGGTCACGGCGCCCTCCTGCGGTACCGGTAGTGTGGTGGTGTGTGGGTGTGAGGTAGAGGGTGCCGAGGTTCGGGGTTGGGTGGGGTGGAGGAGCATACGTGTGGCTGGGTGCGGACTGCGGAGGGCGTGTCGCAGGTCGCCGTGTGTCGGCCGTTCAAGACGCAGCGCCGGCGCCAGGCGGCGGCGCGGCACGCACCTGGGCGGGAATGGAGATGCCGATGGGGTTGGTGCCGAAGATGGGCTGCTTGGCGCCGTGCGGGGCCACGAACTCGGGCGACTGCGCCAGCACGATGCCGATCAGGCCCTGGCGCGAGATGAGGTCCACGTAGTAGCTGTGATGGTGGTGGTGGTGGTAGTGGGGCGGGGGGGGAAGCGGAGGAAAGGAGGCATGGAGGGAGTCGCTATGAAGATAACATGAAGCTGTGGGTTCCGTGGCCGCGCGTCACAGCGTCACACGTGTGGGCACCGCGCCCGGTGCAACCCCGCCCCTCCCCCTCCCCAGAACAGCCGTTCCCTCCGACGTGGCGGCAGCTGTTGCCGGACCACACAACTCGCTGTCCAGCGGTCCACGGTGCAGGCGCATGCGGTGCCATGGCACCGCGCGCACACAGCACCGAGCCTGCCGCCCCGGGTCGCTGCCATAAACCCTAGCCCCCCCCCACACCCGGCCGCTTTCCGCTCCCGCGGGCCTTCGCCGCTGCCGCCAGCTCTCACCCCAGCGCGCCGGTGCTGCTGGGGGTGTGGTTGGTGCCCACGATGCCGAAGCCGTTGCCGCGGGCGCGCTCAATGGCCATCTGGGTGGCCTTGTGCAGCACCAGCATGCCCGCGCTGTTGTTGCCGTTGATGAGGGCGGACAGCCGAGTCTCCTTCTCCAACACCGGCGGGCGGGCCGCTGGCGACTTGTTGAGGCCGCCCGAGGTGATTTTGACGATGCCCTGGTTGTTGTCGCGCAGCTGGGCATAGAACAAGACCTGCGGAGCCGGGGAATTGGCACGGCGGCGAAACGAGTGTGCATGTGCATTGCCACGCTCGCCAGCCGGGCGACGACATGCGCCGTAGCACGCTCGACTCACGTCATTCAGAATCTCAATCTCCTCTGCCGTGTAGCCCAGCGTTTTCAGCGCCTTCGTGCACAGCGTGCGCAGCTCCGCGATGGGCACCTCGGTGCTCTGCTTTTCTCCCGCCGACGCCATAGCGACGACGCTGGAAGCACGCTGCTGCTGATGCTTAATAGGCGACACAGGCCCCGTCGAATGGGTCGCAGGCCGGTAAGGGGCCGCAGCTGAGCGAGGCTGCACGTTGCGGGGGACGACCGCCGGCCGCGAGCTAGAGGCAGAGGCAACACCAGGCGCAGCCACCTGGCTGTGCACGCCAAGCGAATACATGATAGAGCGAGCGGCCGCTGGTCAACGTCAATGGAAAAGCTTCGCGGCGCTTCAGCCTCTCTTCTATCTAGATGGCTTTCCTAACCTAACAATTGTACTTATGTTATAGGAAATTCTGTAACATTTTTATGGCGAAGTGCAGGGAATCGCCATTGCTGCAGGCGCGGCTTCCAACACCCCCGACCTCCCTGCCCCCCTCCCCCTACAACCCTGCAGCGTGTGCACCTGCTGCCAGAGCCCCCGAGCCACCCCGAATCTTGATCTAGCCTCGCTCGAGCACAGATTACAATCTCGAGTGCGGGGCAAGTGAACTTCCTACCAACTGCAGAAGGTCCCACAGGCACGAGCAGTGCCACAGCCTCCTCAACATCGAGGCCCTCGTCCCTTATCCCTTGTCCAAGCCTGGTATCCACGGATGCAACCAAACTCTCCCCAACAGGCCCGCCACGGCGCCATCCCACCAAGCCATGAAATTCGTCCGCTGCACTGCCTTTCCTCCTTCAGCATCCTTAGCTGGGGCCTCCGCAGCCCCGTGCCCCGTGCCCCTTTCAGCTGTCCGTCACGCGGCGAATAGCCTCCACCACCCAACACCCGTTGGCCTGCATGCCCAGCTGGAATACCAGCCGGCAGTCGCCGCTACCGCCTCCACCACCACCTCTGCTGCTGCTGCTGCTGCTGCTGCCGCTTGCTACAGCCGCCTGCCGCCGCAGCCCCGTCAGCCGGACCTCCTGCAGCAGCAGCCGCGAGGTGGGCAGCGCGGAGGGGCCCAGCTCGGGGGGGCCCCTGGCGGCCAGCAGGGGGGCGTAGGCGGGCTGCGCCAGGAGCGAGCGGAAGGCGGACAGGTGCAGCTCCCAGCCGCCCTGTGGGGTGTGTGTGTGTGTGGATGTGTGTGTGTGTGTGTGTGTGTGTGTGTTTATGTGTGTGTTGGTAAACGGAAACGGAGAGGAATCCCCGCAATCGCTCGCAGTTACTGACGGATACGCACCGAATACTTCTTGGACGGTACCGCGTAGCCCCGGTAGTCATACTTACCCGCAGAAATAGCCTGGAACCCGTCGGGCGTTCGCGAAGCAAACCGACCCCGACATGCACCCCATATGCTTGTGACATGCGCCTAAAAACGTTTACCCAGCACGCCTAATTCCCTGATTCCCGCCCGCTGTCCGTAGTCTCACCTACAGGCGGCAGAGGAAGCATAGGCAAAGGGTGTGTGTGTGTGGGTGCGGGTGTGTGTGGGTGTGTTAGAGATCACAAGGGGAAAACAAGCAAAGCAAAGACCATGTGTGTGTGTGTGTGTGTGTGTGTGTGTTTATGTGTGTGGGTGGATGGGTGGGTCGTGGGTAGGGGAATGCAGTGGGGAGGGAGGAGTTGGTGGCAATGGAAGAATGGGCAGGGAGGAAGAGGACGAAAGGAGGAGGCGAAGGGCTGGGCCCATCCAGGGGTGTGAGGGGGTGCGGCGCTTC
Source organism: Chlamydomonas schloesseri (assembly GCA_016834595.1). Classification (NCBI taxonomy): domain Eukaryota; kingdom Viridiplantae; phylum Chlorophyta; class Chlorophyceae; order Chlamydomonadales; family Chlamydomonadaceae; genus Chlamydomonas; species Chlamydomonas schloesseri. The sequence continues at coordinate 46,529 of JAEHOD010000008.1, read as the reverse complement.
ATGCGCTCCAAGTCCAAGGAACTGGCTGGGCTTCCCATGCCATTTCGGCCCGGCCACCAACACAACCACCACAGCCTGCCCACCCAGACATACATACATACACACACCAGCGTGCTCCCAGCCCCAACGACCAGTACCATCACCCCCACACACGCCCCAAGCACCACACGCCCCTGACAGCAGCTTCCCAACCCGCCCCGCCCCGGCCCACCGCTCCACCGCCCCCTCACCGAGGTACTGCGGCTCCACAGGTTGAAGGACGCCGCGCCCACCACGTCCCCGCGCGACAGCGCCGCCAGCTGCGCCTTCACCACCAGCTCCGGCGAGCAGCGCGGGTGCGGGCCGCCGCCCGTGCCGGTGGGCCCCCCCGGCGCCGGCATCTCCTCCTCGTCCAGCGAGTCGTCACGTGCGATGGATTCCACGATCCAGGCGGTCGCGGTGGGTTTGGATCCGGCTGCCCCGGGCAGCGATGGCGCCGCCTCAGAGTCGGAATCGGAGCCGGAGGCGTAGGAGCCAGTGCCGCCTGGATCCAACCCGGCCTGCCGATCTAAAAGTGTGGAGGAGGAGGCGGCGGCGGCTGTTGTCGCTAGTGGTTGTGATGCTGCTGCGGGTGATTCTTGCGTCCCTCTCCCCTCAGCCCTGATGCTGGTGCTGGTGCTGGTGCTGGTGCTGGTGCTGGTGCTGGTGCTGGTGCTGGTGCTACTGCCCAGCTCCTCAACGTCGTCGCTGGCTGGCCCCCGCCGCACCGAGTGCGGCGCGGGCGTAGAGGACCGGAAGTACGCGGGTGACGTGGACGCGTCAAGCCCCCCCGCATCATTCCTGCCACTGACACTGCTGCCACCACTGCCGCTGCCACCACTGCCGCTGCTACTGCCGCTGCTGCTGCCGCTGCTACTCGCCCTGCATGGCTCAGTCCCCTCGGCGGCCGCTGCCCCACCGGCGGGCACCACTCGCCGCAGCCGCCACACAAAGACGGTCTCTTCGCCGGTGCAGGCTGCGGCAGCGGCAGCAATGCGGCGCGTGGTCATTGGCACTTGTCAAGTACGGCCTTTGCGGGGGTTTGCGGTTGTCACTGGAGCGGTGGTATAGCCCATGGCTGTCCCAAGCTATTCACCCCGGCAACCGCCGCCCATTTCCGTGGACGCCACAGTTCGGCGGCATCATCATTCATCAAGCTTTCACAGAAACACCGTAACCCCTCGGTTGCCCTCGCGCCGCCGGGGGTTTCCCCGGCCCACCACGGAAATCACCCCACACACAAACGCGCCCACGCCCACGCCCACGCCCACGCCCACGCCCACGCCCACGCCCACGCCCACGCCCACGCCCGCGCCCACGCCCACACCCACGCCCACGCCTAGCATGCACCCCACACACCCACACACGCTACCTTCCCCTTCCCCTGCCCTCGCCTGCCCTCCCCTCACCCGTGAGCGCCACGCGCTGCTGGCAGGTGTCGCCCAGGACCACGCTGGACAGCACCCGGCAGCGCCGCAGCAGGTGGCCGGGCAGCACACGCCGCGCGGCTGCAGGCGCCAGGAGAAGAGGGGGAGGGGGAGGCGTAAGATAGCACAGCAAGCCAGCGCGCTCAAGCACACACTTGCGCAGTGGCCAACCAAGAAGAAGAAATGGAGGAGGTGGGCTGTGCCGCAGGGTCCGAGCTCCCATGGGAGGCGGCGGTAACCACCACCACCAACACAACCACCACAACCACAACCACCACGAAGGCTTGCACTCGCCCGACATACACCATGCTCGTCGACCGGCCAGCCCCCCTGTGCCCCGGGGGCTGGGCTCCACCTTTCTCAGCCCACCCACCCCCTCCCCCCTCCCCGACGTTACCTGTGTCCATGAAGCCGCTGCACGCCGCCAGCGGGCCTGCCTCCTCCACCGTCTGCCCGCCCACCTTCAGCGCCACCCGGCGCACAGCCGGGTCGAAGGCACCGGCCGGGAAGAAGGGTGCCAGGCTGTGTGTGCGGGGCGGCGCGGGGCGGGGCGGGCAGGGCGGGGCGGCACGCGTGTTGTGATTGCGACAGAGGCTTTGAAGAGAGGTGTGTGGATCTATGGACCTATGGGGCTTTGTGAGGGAGGTGCGCCGAGGTAGGCGCCATGCATTAAAACCCGTGGGGGGGGGGGGGGGACAATGACCGTGTGCCCTCCCCCCCCCCCCCCCGCTGTACTATACGTTGCTGCCGTCACACCTCTCAAGGTCCGGCCGCCGCAGCAGCGTGAGACACTCATAAACGGCGTCCGCGGGGGCGGCGATGGGGCCCGTGGCGGGCTGTGGCATATGGGCGGCAACAGGTGTGGCGAGGCGCGTGTTGCACGCGTGAATGAGGATTCCGGCAACCGGCGGTGCACGGGTGTAACTGCTGCCCCGAGCCCCTCCGAAACCCATTTGTACCTTGCGTAATGCCTTGTGCAAGCTGAGCACTCGCAGGGCTGTTGTCCGCTGTGGCCGGCTGCGAAGTGCTGGACACGAGTATCGTCTACAGCCCCCCAATTGCTGCATGGTGGTTTTGGCTTTTGTCTGTGGGTATAATTAAACGTTTATGTGGTGTGTGAAAGGGGAATTGGTCCAATATAAGCAGCGAGGGGGCATGCGCACTGCATGTGCAGACCTTCGCTTCCATGGCGCTCGACACGCTAGATCGATGGCCTGGCGAGTTAAATTGCACAAGTGTGATAGTCATAGATAATTGCTCGATTGTGGTAGTGGGCCTCGCGTGTAGTTTCTCCTTACTGCCACATTCTTTCCGATGGCCGTCGCCCTGCGCTCCTCTGCGTGCTCCGCACTTATCAAGGGCAGTGCGCGCATCTCTCGCCCCGCTGTGGCCGTTGCGCCCGTTAGCCGCTCGACCACCGTGAGCGTGCGCACCATGTCGGCGAAGCAGGTCATATCCACGGACGGTGCGCCCGCCGCGCTGGGCCCCTACTCCCAGGCCATCAAGGCTGGCAACACTGTTTACGTGTCCGGTCAGATCGGCATCGTGCCGGGCACCAAGGACTTTGCTGCCCCCGACGTGGAGGGCCAGACGCACCAGGTGCTGAAGAACATGGGCGCCATCCTCAAGGCCGCGGGCGCGGACTACAAGGACGTGGTGAAGACCACCATCCTGCTGGTGAGCTAACCATGAGGAACGGATTGGGCTGGTGGTGATTTGGATTGAGGGCGCGAGAAGGCGATGGGGTGGGGGGAAGTTTAGGAGGGCATGCTGGTGGCTGTGTGACACGGGGGGGCCGGTGGTGCCGGCGGCCCAGGTGCCAATGCAGCAGCAACATGTGCAGGGCCTAGCACGGGCCCCGCTGGTTCCCCAGGCTGCTGGTGGGAGCGTGCGTTCATGCAAGCCATACCGGCATGGCTGGGCGAGGCACCGGCAGCGGAGGAGAGGGGAGGCCGGCAGGCCGTTGCAGGCGCGGGGCCGCCAGGCTGTGCTGTACAGTACCGGTGCACAGCTCTGTGGTGCATGGTGTCGTGCATTGGGACCCTGGGGGCACGGTGCTGGCTCCGTGTTGGAGGGTTGGGGCGTGGTGGTGCCGCACTGGCCGGAGATCCCGCCTTCCTTCCTTGCGTGTCGAGAGCGTGGCGGAGGGCGGAGGGCGGAGGGCAGGGCCACGCGGCACACGGGGCGGCACCCCACCCCCTGCGCCGGCCCGCCTTCCATCATGCATGGGCTATCCTGCTTGTGCACCACCCTCGCCTCCCCAGCACCATCCCATCCCTGCCACAATATAACCTGCATCCCCCCCTCCCCGGTCGCTTTGGTTTCTGATTAAACTGCACACACACACACACACACACACACAATCGCACCGCACGCATTGTCCTATGTCTGCTGTTCTCTCCCTTGTGATCTCTAACACACACACACACACACGTCCTCCATCCCTCCCTCAACCCCTCACAGGCCGACATTGCGGACTTCGCCAAGGTGAACGCCATCTACGCCACCTACTTTGACCCCGCCCAGGCGCCGCCCGCCCGCGCCACCTTCGCCGTCAAGGACCTGCCGCTGGGCGCGCGCGTGGAAATCGATGCCGTGGCCGTGCTGCCGTGATTATTGATTGATTGACGACTAGAGAGCAAACCTGAGACAACTTGGCTTTTTTGCTGGGAAGTGGAATAAGGGCAGAGGAATATGCGGGATAGGCTTGGGGCTGGTGAGCCAGCGGTGGAGCGGCATGGCGCACGCCACGGGTCGGCATGGCAGATTGAGACTTTGAGAGGCCAGCGGCACGGCCAGCGGCCGGTGCGCAGGAGGGCAGAGCAGGAGGCCGCGGACGTGGGCGTGGTTCGATGGAGGGCGTTTGCTGTCAGCCAAGCGGGGCGCAACGCCAGCACTCGGTGGCGGCTGTGCGTGATGATTACAGCGTGGCTGCGACGTGCGGCATGTGAGCAAGGAGGCAGGCAGAAGACCCGAGCTGGGGCGAGAGGGATGACGCAGCAGTGGGTTGAAGCAGGATATGCTGCGGGTCTTGGGGCTGTGACGACTGCAGGGGCCCCCTGGACGACTGCGATGGGTTGGAGGGTAGCTTGCCCGCAGATTGGTATCATGAAGTGCCGTCCAGTGTGTTTTGGGCGGTGCCGGGAGTGCGAGCTGCCGCGGACCCGCAAGGCGGATTGGGGGGGTAGCTATGGCACGCCCGCCATGACACGGGGTATGGCTGTGTGCGGTAAACCCATCAACTAACGATATCTTGCAACGTGTGAGCATGCGATGTCCTCCTGCTGGAGCTCTTGCATCCAGCGAGCGCGCTGTTTTGATGCGCCTGATGTGCGCCTCAATGCGCAGGACGCATAGTGGTACCGAAACAGCCGCAGGGCGCGGGCTCAGCCGTCTCCACCCCTCAACTGCTAGCCTACAAGCCCGTACCGGCAGTGTGCAACCCTTACTGCAACTTCACCAGCGTGTCCTTGTCCGGTCCAATCGTCATCCTCACGCACTCAACCTTCGCCATGCATTCATCCGGCCCCGCTGCGTACTATCTGGCCAACCCCGCTAGCCAAAAGCCACCGGTCAAGCACTTACGTGAATTCTAGTCCACCCAATTCACCGAGAGGCCGCAGGGCCCCGGCCGGCGGGAACCAATGCGGTTCCTAATGTGTCCATTGCTACACGGTCACACAATCGTATCAACCGCTACCATCACCTGTCACGCTTGTCTAGCGCTCACTGCTGCTATGCCTTCCCTTACCCAAGCTAGCTACGTCGCGCACCTGCACCCACCATCCAACTGCTGAGCACCCACACCACCTGATCCACGGCTTTATATCCCACAATGCGTTGCCGGAGCGCCAGCGCCCGCTGTCCCCCGCCGGCATCAATCCAGCCCAGCCCAGCATTCGCATTCGACACGCGCCTCGCGGCCTCCGCTGCGGCTGCACTACTGGACCTACCCCTACCGCACTGGCGCCGCTCCCATGTGTCTGTATGCATGGGGCGCGCACCAACTGTCGTACCTGGCTGGCATCACCACCCGCCCATGCATCGTTCATGCCTTCACATCGCCGCGCCGTGAAACCCACAGGCAGGCCACTCACACGCGCTCCTGGCCCACTCACACGCTCCTCAGCTGCTGCTTGCCACGCCTGCCGAGGCCCCGAAAATGCACGCCGATGCTGTGTAGCAAACACGCACACGCGCATCCTATTAATCTATCAATCATCAACCCACAAATGCCACGCTACCACTCTTGCCTAGCTCTGCACCATCAGCGGGCATGCCGTGTGCAGAGCTGTCTCTTAAAACTACAGAGAACACGATGCGCCCTTCCGCCATTCGTTTCGAGGCAAACCCAACTCAGCAATACTCACATGACATTATTATGAAGGCACGCCTAGTGCGTGTGGGCGCAAACACCCTCCCGCCATTTGTTTCAGGGCACCAGCTCCCTTGGCAGCCGACACGCAAACGCACACCTCTGCATCCTCCAGGCATTGTTGTCGCTGCCCCCTCCCTTCTACGCTTGCCTCATCCCGCACCAATTAACATCATGGCACACACAGTGCTTTGTGCCGACAAGCACGCCACCCACCCGCCATGCATTCCGAAGGCACCAACCTGGCAAGTCATGTGCCACGCCACATACATCTCGCGCCCGGGCGTGAGGAGTGATGTCGACGCCGCCGTCGCAGCACCACCAGGCGCGCCATTTCCGCACTGAGCGGCGGCCTACAAGCTCTCATCCTTTAAAGCTCGGCGCTGCTCTTACTTGCTATGCTGCTCTTACTTGCTACCCACCTATCGATGGTGCCCTTGACCCACCGCCACTAGCGCCAACCCCGCCCCGACCACCACTGCCTCGATGCCCGTGAGCACACCACCATCGCGCCTGCATACCATCTCGCTGTAAGGCACCGGCGCTCCAATGCCCACCCTGTTAAAACCCTGTGTATTCCTTGCCGATGCGGCCGCACCCGCCATGCCTCCGGCAACTCTGCTCTACAGGCGCGGCCGCCACTAGCCATCGCCGCTGGCTGGCCAGCAACTGCTACATGCTAGCTGCCACTGGCACCGCCGCCGCCGCGGCGGCGGCGGGCGCTGGCGTCTTGGTCGCCGCCGCCGTTGTCGCCATCATCCCCAATGCCCAGGCAGGCGGGCAGTGCCGCCGCAGCGTTCTCCAAGCCCATCTGGGGACGGTGCGGGACAGAGCACCCAGCGAATGCTCAGTAATCAGAGGCGGGCCACAAGTTTCACTGAAGGCACAAGAGGGAGGGGCGGCAGAGCCGCTCATGTGCTGCGCAGCAGACAGCGCGGAAAGCGCACACCGCCGCCCGGTGCCGCGTCGCATCCCGGTTCGTCGTCGCACCGCACGCACCTCACGCGACAGGGTGCTACCCAGCATGGCCGCAGCCTCCAGCTCGCTGCAGCCCTCGCCGCCGCCGCCACCGCCGCCGCCACCACCGCCGCCGTCGCCACTGCCACCACCGCCGCCACTGCCACCTGCGGTGATGCCGCCAGTCACACCACCACCAACCCCAGCACCAAAGTCGATCCGGCGGCGCGCCACTGCCGCGGCCGCTGCTGCTGCGTCGCCACCGCGGCTGGTACCGCTGCTGGTACCGCTGGTGCTGCTGCTGCCTTCGCCACTGCCGCCTCCACCACCAGCCCCAGCCCCAGCCCCACCGGCGGTACCGGCGCCGGCGGGTGCCAGCAGCACTCGAGGCGCCGCCAGCAGCAGCGACGGCGTCTCGGGTCCCAGCGACCCAGATGCACCCAGCTGCCCAGATGACAAACAATATGCATCCGCCGCAGCGGCATCGGCATCGGCAGCGGCAGCAGCACCAAGCCCACGATCCAGGCGCTGATGGTGATGCTGCTGCTGCTGCTGCTGCTGGTGGTGGTGCTGGTGCTGCTGCAGGGCCAGCAGCTGCAGCTGCAACAGCAAGTGCGACTCGGCTTCTGGGCCCGGTGACGCCGACACGTAACCCTGCTGCTGCAGGTACGGTGCTGACGGGATTGGTACGTTGCCTGCTGTTGCCTCATGCAGCGAAGGCAGCAGCGGCGTGGGAGCCGTTGGCGGCAGCTCCATGCGCGTGCGGGGCGGCGGCGGCGGCGGCTGGCACTCGGCGGCGCTCAGCAGGCGGTAACGCAGCCCCGCGCCCGCCGCCAGCAGCAGCAGCCCCAGCCCCTCAAACACCACTCGCGGCGGCTCTAGGCGCCGAGCGGTAGCAGGCGGCGGCTGTTGGTGCGGCGGGGCCTGCTGCTGCTGCTGTTGCTGTTGCTGCTGCTGCGGAGACTGTGGGTGCTGCACCTGCACCTGCGGGGACTGCTGTCGGTGCGGGGAGTATGGCGATGGCGGCGGCGGGTGTGGCGCAGGCGCAGGGCGCGGCGGCGGCGGCAGCTGCGGGCGGGCGGGGGCGGCGGCGGCGGCGGCGCCCACGTCGGGGTGTGTGGCGGCCACCAGGCTGGCGTCTGTGAGCACGCCGCTGAAGTACATTACCACCTGCGCACGTGGTGGCGGCGAGGCGACACACACATACGGTACATACACACACACACACACACACACACACACAAAGATCAATGCACGTGGGCATCATCTGCTTCATTCGAGGCTGTCGTCATATCGCTGTTGCGGGGGGATGTATGGGGCGGCATTACTGCCTGCTGCCGGGACAAAGCCCGCCGCGGAGTAGTCCCGTGCCAGTGGCGTCATGCATCTTGCCCAAGTGCCAGAGGCGTCGTGCATCTTGTCCACAGCAACGGCGGTGCGCCCGCGGCCGTTGCCATGTCCGCCTCAAGCCCGTCAAGCCCTGACTCACCAGTACCCTAGCAATGAAGTTATGAAGCCCTCGCCCTACCCACTCCTGGAACAGCACTCACTCCTGCCGTTAGCCCACTCACCATCTGCTCGGCTGTGAAGGGGCCGTGCACGCCGCCGCCGTCCAGCACCCACCAGCGCGGCCTCAGCGCCCCCGCCACACTGTCGCACGTGAACAGCCGGAACGCCGGGCTCTCCCAGTTGCTACTGCCGCTGCTGCTGCCCCAGCTGCTGCCGTCGCCGCCGCTGCTACTGCCGCTGCCTCTGTCACGCAGACCTCCGTCGCGGCTGCTGCCAGCGGCAGTAGCAGCAGGTGTGGCGTGGGCGGTGCTGCTGGGGGCGCAGGGCCTGGGGCTGAGCAGCGGCGTGAGCGCGCCGGCGGCCGCCACCGCTGAGCCCTCGGCCAGCAGCAGCGTTGCCGCGGAGATGCCACCACCGCCGCCACCTGCAGCAGCTGTGCTACTGCCGCCGGCTTCAGTGCAGCGGCTGGCGCTCGCGCCGCCGCCGGCGGCGGTTGCGGTTGTAGCGGCGGCGGCGGCGGCGGCCGCACGTGCCGGGCTCGCCGCCAGGAGCGCGGCAAGCGGGTGGTGGTGGTGGCGTTGTGGCGAGCGCCCCGGAGAGGCCACCGCCAGAGCCGTCGCCAGCAACATCTGTTGCTGCTGCTGCTGCTGTTGCTGTTGCTGTTGTTGCTGCTGCCAGCCTGGCGGCAGCTCATGCAGGCCAGTGACAATGAGATCCGCGACGTCGCGTGACTGCCGCCGGCTGACGCCCGCACTCGCAGCAGCACTCGCAGCCGTGGCGCCGCTGCCGCCGCCGCCGCCGTCGTCGTGTCCGCCGCCCCCGCCCCGGCCTGCACCGCCGCTGCTACTGCCGTACAGCGCCAGGAAGCCGCCGGCGCTGTCTGCTACTGCCAGCGCGTCCGCGATTGCCGCCTCCTCTGCGGCTATAGCGGCAGCAGCGCCGCCCGACACCTCGCCGCTGCCGAAGCCGGCCAGGCCATGCGATGCCGGCGACGGCGACGCAGGGGCACTGCCGACGCTAGCGCTCGTCGGCAAGAGCTGCGCCAGCGGCGGCAGCAGCGGCTCCGCCACATCCCGTCCTGCTGTCTCCGCCTCCGCCTGCGCCCCCGCCTGCTGTGCCTCCGCCACCGTAGCATCATCAACCTCCGCTGCTGCTGCTGCTGCTGCTGCTGCTGCTGCTGCACTGACGCGGCCCTCGTCCCCGTGCGCCCGTCCGGGCTCCTCTTCCCCAGCACCCCATGCCGCCGCCGGCATCCGTGGCTCCGCCGCCTCCGCCCGCACGCCGTCAGTGACCTCCGTGAACGGCGGCGAGCCTGCGGGCCTTGTGAGCGCCTCGTAGCCTTCATTGCCGATGCCAGCCCCGGTCGCCGGCAACAGGGGCGGCGGCGGTGGCGGCGGCGGCGGTGGCGGCGGCTGGGACAGCTGCATCGACGACACGTAGCGGTGGGCTGACGGCGGCGGCGGCGGAGGCGAGCGCCAGCCGCCGCCGCCGCCTTCAGAGCCGCCACTGCCGCTGCTGCTGTGCTGGGCGCCGCTCATGCCCGCGCCGCTCGCGCCCATACCCGTCACCGAGGCTGACCTGCCGCCGGTGCCAGCGCCGAGACCGCCAGGCCGCCAGCCAGCCGGCTGCAGCAGCGGCGGCGGCGGCGGAGGCGGGGGTGACAGGTCCATGCGCCTCCCCCCGCCACTTCCGGCACCGGCACCCGCAGCGTACGGCATCGGTACGGAGGCATCAAAGTACGGCAGCATGCCCATGACATCGCCGCCGCCAGCCGCCAGTATCATCGCGGCGGCACCGCCGCCACCGCCACCTGTGTAGTTAATGCCGCTGCCGTACTCTCCGTACATCAGCCTGCTGCTGCTGCTGCTGTACCCACCGCCGCCGCCACCTGTGTCGCCGCCGAGGCCGCCGCCGCCGCCGACGACGCCGCCGCCGCCGCCACCCCGCAGGCCCGGCGAGGCTGTGGTGGCGGCGGCAGCAATGGCAGTGGCCATGAGCATCATGTGCTCTTCCTGCAGCAGCTGCTGCTGCTGCTGGTGCTGCTGCTGTTGCAGCCGCAGACTCAGAGCCGGGCTGGGTCGGAACTGCTGCTGCTGCTGCTGCTGCAGGTGGGTCGGTGCCGCGGAAAAGCCGCCGTGGGCATTCGCGTGCGGGTGCGGGAGCGGCGGCTGCAGGAAGGGCGGTAGCGGCGGCGGCGGCGGGGACGGCGGCGGCAGCAGAAGTGACATCAGTTGACTTGTGCTGCTGCCGCCTCCACCGCTCATGAGTCTGCTGAGCTGGCCTGTGCTGCCGCTGCCGCCATCGCCGCCACGGCCTCCAAAGGCTCCGCCGCCGCCACCAGCGCCCATACTGCCAAGCCGGGGCCCCAGCAGCCCAGCAGGCGCACCCGCGCCGCCTCCGGCTCCTGTGGCTCCGGCGGCTCCCGGCATGCGCAGGTGCTGCTGCAGGCCCGAAAACGGCGGTGGCGGCGGGGGCGGCGGCGGCAGCGCGGGACCATACAGCACACCCGCTCCAGAGCTGTACACGCCACCTGCTGCGACTGCCTGCTGCTGCGAAGACGTCGGCGAAAACAGCGCCTGCGAGAACAGCGGCGACTGATGCCCTGGTGCTCCGCCTCCTCCTCCGCCTCCTCCTCCTCCTCCTCCTCCGCCTCCGCCGGCTCCTGCACCGGGCGCAGCGAGCATTAGCTTGAGGCCCTTCTGGTCGAACGCCGTCAGCTGCGCGTTGGTGGCCAGCGGGCACAGCACCAGGCCGCTGCCGCCGCCGCCGCCTCCAGGGCCGCCGCCGCCGCCGCCGCCCTCGGCGGTGCCTAAAGCAGAGGCCTCTGCTCCAGGGTGTGGGTGCTGCAGGTGCGGGTGCGGGTGCTGCTGCTGCTGCTGCAGCAGTGCGGCCAACGGCATGAAGAGGCAGGCGCGGATGAAGACGTGGAAGTCCTTCTTCTCCGCCAGGCCGATTACGGGCGTGAAGTCAGACAGCCGGTTGGCCTGCGGGCGGGGCGGGGGGGGGGGGAGAGTGGGAGTGGGGTGCGTGAGGTGGGGTTTGAGGTTGAGGTGACGGAGGTGAGGTGACCGAGGTGATGGTTGGGTGAGGTATTGTGAGGTTGGGTGTGCATGAAGCAGGGTGGGGGAAAGAGGCAAGGCAGTGGGTAGGGCGTGAGAGGTGTGGTGTGTGGCAGGCAGGAGAGCGGCGGCGGGGGCAAGGGGCCCTCTTCGACTTTGCCTTCCTCAAGACCTTCCTCGAGATCTGACATATGGCACTACCGCACGAACTAGTAACGGTACACGGTAGCCCGAAGACATCCGCTTCCTTCAGATTGGTTTAGTTTGGGCTGGTCCCCCCCCCTATACACACACACACACACACACACGCACACACACGCACACACACGCACACACACTTGATCTTCTTGATCTTTGATTTGCTTGTTATCTCCTTGTGATCTCTAACACACACACACACACACACACACACACACAAACGCGTGGACACCCACCTGCAGCCGCTGCAGCATGGTGCCGGGAGGGTCGTTCATAACGCACTTGATGTCGCCGCCTGTGGTGCGGCGGGATGGAGAGGCGAGTACCGTAGTGAGCACGGTCAGCAGCCAGTTTTGGTGAAGCAGCAGATCGGCAGGCTTACGAAGGCAAGTGTAGCCGGCAGAGCGAGGCGCCAGTGGTTACAGCTAATACCGGTACTCGGGCACTTTCAGCCCTTCGAGGATGAAACAACAGACCGCACGGCAAGAGACGCAGCCGCGAAACCCAACGTTTACCGACCCTTCCTGCCCACCTGTGTAGTAGTGCACAAAGCACCAGTACTGGGCGGAGCGCAGCAGGTCGGCGGCGCCACGGCCTGCCGCCGCCACCGCCCGGCCGGGCGGCGGAAGCGGCGGCGGCGGCGGTGGCGCCGCCATGCCGCTGCCGCGGCCGCCGCCGCCACCGCCGCCGCTGACGATGTCACCTAGATCTGCGCCGCTGGGACCGGCGCTGCCGCCACCGGCGCCGCCCCCGGCGTGCTTTCCTGGCAGTAGCACCAGGCTGCTGAGGTTGCTGTAGCTGCTGCTGCAACTGCTGATGGTGCTGCTGAAGCCGCTGCCCACGGCGCCGCGGCCGCCGCCGCCGGCGGGCCGCGGGGTGGGCTCGGCGCCCGTGCCGGCGCCGCCTCCGCCTCCGCCGCTGCTGGAGCTCTTGCGGTGCTGGTGGCTATCGTGGTGCTGCTGGAACGAGTAATGATGGCAATGGTGATGGAGGAGGTGGTGGTGGTGGTGGTGGAGGGTTTGCTGTTGCTCCGTTTCCGGCCCCTCGTCAGCGGGCGGCGGTGGTGCTGCAACCGCGGCCGCTGACGCGCCGACGCCGACAGACCCCGCCGAATCGGCCCCCGCGCTGTCCGTGTGAGACCCCGGGGGCAGGATGGGGTGGGAGTGCGGACCCGTGCTGCTGCTGCCCTCTCCTTCCCGTGCATGCGTATGCACTTCCGCCTCCCCTGTGGCGCCGGCGCCGCTGCCGGCGCCGCCGTACCATTGCCCCGCGCCGGCGGGCCACAAGTGACCCATGGCGGCGGCTTCGGCGGCCGCCGCCACCACCTGGCCCGCAGGCGCGGGCGCGGGCGCGGACTGCGCCGCCGCCACCAGGAGCTGTGCAAGCGCAGGGCAAAGGAACAGCCGGCTGTCAAGTGCGGGTGTTACAGGTGCTCGACAGGATGCCGACTGCATATATGGAAAGCTACGTACAACTTCCCCGCTTGAACCCACCCACCAACCACACACCCCACCCTCCACCCAAGCAGCAGTACCTGCATGGGCATGCACCAGTCCGGCGGCGGCGCCCCCGCCTCCAGCGCCGCCGGCCCCAGCGGCGGGTACGGCAGGCCCGCGTCCAGCAGCTCCAGCAGCAGCTCCAGCGGCCTACGTGTGGAGGTGTGGGGATGTGTGTGTGCGTGTGTGTGTGTGTGTGTGTGTGTGTGTGTGTGTGTGTGTGTGTGTGTGTGTGAGAGTGTGTGTGTGTAAGGGGGAGAGGGCAGTTGTAAATACCAGCCCACCCTAAGCCAAGAAACCAATCTGTGGGTTGCGGGTAGGTGGGGATGTGCGGTTGTGTGGTGCGGAAGGTGACAGGAGTGGAAGGTGACAGGAGCGAGTGGAAGGTGACAGGAGCGGGTCGGGAAGGATCAGAAAGCAGGGGGGAGGAGAAGAAGCAGCCGGGAGCGCAGGAGGGCAGTCGCTGGCGGGTGGCCACAGAAGGGCCCCACGCACGCACGCACGCACCTGAAGAAGCAGGCGGACAGCGGCAGCGGTGCCCGGCTGCTCAGCCCGACCACCAGCGTGGCGGGGCACAGCGCGCGCCGCTCATACAGCTCTGCAGTTGCAGTTGCAGTTGCAGTTGCAGGGATGGGTTGGATTGGATTGGATTGGGGGGTTCCATGCATTTAAATTAATGAGGGGGGGGGCATTGCAGGGGTGGATGCGGCAGCGTGCGGTGATAGCACACGTGCGTGTGTGCAGCGGGGCGGGGTGGGTTATTGTTTCCAGCCCAATAAACCATGGCCAATGCAAAAGGAGGAGGAGGATCACGTGGCCTATATTGACAAGGGGGAACACTGGGGCAGGGAGCGGCGTCAGGCAGGCACGTCGCAACCCTCCGCTTGCTCAGTGCACACACTCAGGGCTGCAATACGGTTCTCCATGCAGCAACAGTGGGTCATCTGCGTGAGCCCGGGCGCGTGTGCAGCCAAAGCACCACGTGCACGCCCATGGACAGGCACGTGCACGCTGCCGCTCCCTGGCTCCAGCCCCTCCCCCGATTGGTTTAGTTTGGGCTGGTAACCACAACCCCCCCCTCCCGTCATTAATTAAACATGCATGGCCCCTCCCCCCCTCCCCGCCCGCGCGCGCACCCACCCACCCAGCAGCGCGGCCCCCGGCACCAGCCGCTGCTCGGGCAGGTGGGAGGTGTGGTCGAAGGAGGGGATGAGCACCCAGTGCGGCGCGGCGGCACTGAGGCGGCAGATGTGGTGGTAGGTGAACACCTGCGGGCGGGCGGGCGGGCGGGCGGGGCGTGGTTTTCTTAATTATGTGTGTGTGTACGGCATGTGCGTGTGGGCAGTGGGGACGTGGACGTGGATGTGGAAGCGCAGCTGGCGGCGCACGGGGGGGGGGGGTTGTGGTTACCAGCCCAAACTAAACCAATCTAATACCAATATCTGGGGGGCGGGACGAGGCGGGTGCTGGCGCGGGGCACGACTGTGTGCAGCTGGCCCCGCTCCCAGGCGCTCCCAGGCGCGAGTGTGTGTTGCTGTGGAGTGTGGACTGGACCAGACGGCGCGTGAGTCCCACACCCTGGCGGGCCCCCCCAGCCGCGGGCGGCTGCAGCGCCGCGAGCCCGGGCCCAGGCCCGCCCCGCTTGCGCACGCCCCAGCCAGCGCGCGTCATACCCGGCCTGCCTTGATGTCGGCTGTCTGACCCTGAGATGCGCAAGGCCCGCCATGCGCTGCAAAGGCCCCCAAGGGAATGAAATCCTGCACAAAAGCCAGCCGCCGCCGCGCTGCGTACCTTATGAAAGTGCTGCGAACGCCCGGGCGTTCCGCCGCCGTCCGCCGAGCCCAACATGATATTCCTGCGGCTGTGTTGTTGTTGCTGCCTCCTAGTCTAGCTGCGGGCGACAACAGAAAGAGCGCCGCTGCGGCGCGGGCAGCTGGTTGGAGCTGCAATGTCCCACGGGTCTGCCGAGGCCGGGAGCCTGCGGCGGAGCATTTTGCCTGGGGCCACCTGGCCAAAGTTGCCGGGAAGCGTGACACCTGGGTCCGTGACCGCCGCCGCTGCCGGGGTCTGCTGCGTTGGTTCGGCCTGGAGCAGCGCGGCACGGCGGCCGGAAAGGAGGCCAAGGAGAAGGAAAAGTTGTGGGCGGGAGATCACGGCAGAGGCTCCTTCACGAGCTGGAACGGTATGCACCTATGTAAAACTGAAGAAAAAAGCATCAATACTGACGGGGACGCACCAAGCATAGGAAAGACCACGGGCCCGGGGTACAGTTGACCATCTCGCGCGGCATTCTCAAAAGTGCTTGCTCGCCCTCCTTCCAGCAACTTATACTTTATATACAGACAGTTTACACGCTACGGGCTGCTTACACAGCTTACAAAAGGTGCCCGAACTCGCTTGCAGGAGTGTTCTGCTCTGAAAAATGTTGTACATTTGAAACTTTGACCAGCAACATTCAAACATTTATTATTCGATTGCGGCCTCGAGCAGTCTGTTTGTGCAAAACTCGCTGGGCCGCGCGAACTAGAGCCAGCTCTCATTCCATTCTCTACAACAATCACGAGTTGCTGCTCGTTCGTCATTATTGCGCGTGCATATAATAGCAGACGGCTGAAGCGCGGTGCTGCGAGGGCTGCCCGCGTGGAGGTCTGCGCATGTGCAGCAAAGACTTTGAGCTCTCGCGCGGCGGAGCTGCGTAAGCGAGCGGCAGCCACACGCCTAGACTGATGCAGCCGGGGGAGCAGGAGCGGGGGCGGCAGAGCGGCGGGGGCGCCCCGCCGCAGCCGGCGACGGGCGGGGTGGTCAACCTGCGCGGTAGCACAGAGTTCCTTGAGAAGGGCGATGCCGTGGGCGCGGGCCAGTACAGCGCTGCCGCCGGCACCGGCGCCGGCGTCGCCGCTGACGTCGCGGCCGCCTCGCCGCCGCCGCCGCTGGTGCTGCCGCAGCGGCCCGCCTCGCCGCCGGCAGCGCCCTCGCCCGACGTCGCCTCGCCCGCCTGCCCGCCCGGCGCCACGCCCGCTGAGCTCCGGGCCCTGGCGGCGGCGCTAGACGACAGCCGCCTCGATGAACCC
Source organism: Chlamydomonas schloesseri (assembly GCA_016834595.1). Lineage (NCBI taxonomy): Eukaryota > Viridiplantae > Chlorophyta > Chlorophyceae > Chlamydomonadales > Chlamydomonadaceae > Chlamydomonas > Chlamydomonas schloesseri. Next base: position 30,419 of record JAEHOD010000008.1, on the reverse strand, counting down.
ACTCCCACACCCACCACCACCACCACCGCTACCGCAGCCTCGCCATCGTCGCGACTACACGTGAGCACCGGCGGCCGGGGCCGCAGCGGCGGCGATGGCGAGGGCGATGGCGACGAGTACGCGGATGAGCGTTTCGACCCGGAGTCGCCGGCGCCAGCGTCCACGTCAGGACGTTCCGGCGCCGCCGCCGCCATTGCCGCGGCGCCTGCGGCCGCGCGGCATCGGGCATCGGGCCACAGCTACCTAGAAGCGGCCTACAGCCCCAAGGCGTCGCCCACAGGGGCGGGGGCGGGTGCGGCAGGCGTGGCGCGGCCAGGCACTGCATCGCTTGCCGCAGTCTACGGCACTGCGAACGGCGCCGCCGCCGCCGCCGCCAGCAGCAGCAGGAGCGCCGCCGCCGCCAGCCATGCGCAGCCGTCAAGCGCGTACGGGGGCCTGCCGGACTCGCTGCGGCCGGCCTACGTAACGCCCAGCCCCGCAGCAGCAGCAGCACCCGCCTCATCGGCAGCACGGCCTTCGCCGGCGCCGCCAGCAGCCGTGGCGGCCGGCGGCCGGCCCGCGGTAGTCGCCACTCCACCAGGCGGCGGCGGCGGTGGCAGTAGCAGTGGCGGTGGCGGTGGCGGTGGCAGCAGCAGTGCTGCTCACGGGGAGCACCCGGAGGCGTCAGCAGCTTCCCGCGCCGCGACCAACGCCGCCGCGGCGGCGGCGCTGGCGGCGACGTCGCCCTACGCGAATCGGCCGCCGTCTCGCTCCTCTGGCTCCGCCACCTCCTCGCCCCGTGCCTCCGCCAGCCACGCATCGCAATGGACGGAGAGGCCGGGGTCGGCGGCGGAGGGGCGTGGCGGCGGTGGAGGTGGAGGTGGGGGCGCGGGCCGGCCGCAGCTGGGCCGGGAGGGCAGCAGCGCCAGCAGCAGCGCCGGCGGCGCTGGGGCCGGGGCTGGAGTTGGGGCTGGTTTAGTGCTCCGCGGCAGCAGCAGCGGTGGTGGTGGGGGTGGTGGCGGCGGCGCTGCGGCGGCGGCGGCTGCCGCCGGAGGCTACGGCAACGGATCCGTGGCATATGGGCAGCAGAGGCAGCATGGGGCGGGCGGTGGTGCCGGGCCGGGCCGGGCCGGCGCCGTAGGGGGCGCCGCAGGCGGGCGGGCGGCCGGCAGCGTCAGGCCCGGCGCCGGCGCAGCAGCGGCAGTGGCAGGAGCTCGGGGCGGCGCAGGCGTAGGCCCGGGCGGCGGCCGCGGTGGTGGTGGCGGCGGCCGCAGGCGTCGCGAGGAGCTGTTTGAGGAGGAGGATCCCGCGGTGGTGGGTGCGAGGGGGATTAAGGGGAGGGGGCGAGGAGGGATGCGTTGAGAGCTTGCCCCCCAGTCGTGGTGGTGCCCAAACCTCCTGCCTCTCTCTCGCTGGTTACCTGCCCACGCCCCTTGTGCCCTCCCCGGCCCCGCCCCCGCCCCACTGTGAGCACCACCCCCACTGCACCACCACCCCCCACTGCACCACCACCGCACCGCCCCATGCACCACCACCCCTGCAGGTGCTGGAGCAGTCGCTGGCGCTGGTGGGGGAGATCGAGGGGCTGATGCGGGACAGCGTGGGCGCGGCGCCCGACACGGCCCTGGCGGATCTGGATCCAGCCACGGCCGCCCGCATCCCGCAGGAGCTGCTGGACGCCCTGGAGGTGAGGTGGTGGCCTCAAGCACTCAGTACAGGGAAGGAAGGGGGGTGCCGGAGCGGTAGTCACCGCCCCTGCCCAAACAAATCAATGGGGGGGGGGGGTGCCGGCGCAGCGCTGGAGAGGGAAGAGGAGTGGTGCGCTGGGTTGTGAGAAGGCCAGGCGAGGGCGTGCTTTTCGGCATACCGTATCGTACCCGTGCAACCGTGTGTGTTATCTTCCTGTGCTATCTGGGGCTCGGTCCCGCAGCGCCGCCGCTGACTTCCCCCACCCTTCCTCCTCTGCTGTCATACTCACAGGACACGATGGAGGTCATTGCAATGGCGCGGGAGGAGATCGACGCGGCGGCGGCCGGCTCGGCGCGGTCACGTGGAGGCGGCGGCGGCGGCGGTGGCGGCGGCGCGTACGGCAGCTCGCACCAGTCGCCGTACGGCGCCCGTCCCGCCTCCAGCTCGCAGCGTGCGTCGAGCGCCAGTGGGCACGGCGGGTATGGCGGCAGTGGTGGGGCGTACGGCAGTGGCGCAGGAGGATACGCCGGGCGGGCGAGCGGCGGTGGCGGCGGCGGCGGCGGCACGCCCACGCGGTCGCCGGCGCTGCCGCGGCTCGGCAGCGCGGGCGCCTGTCGTGGCGGGGCGGCGTACGGTGAGTGAGTGGGCTGTGTGAGTGCGCAAGACTCGATACCTGCCACACGTAACTACTGTCACCCAAATCAATCCTGGATCATACAATCTGGTGTAGATACGGAACGGTCCTCTTCCCGATGCTGAGTGATGGCGGGAACTACCGTAATCGCTGTATCCTGTCCCTGTGGTGCTGGCTGACTGACTGGCTGGCTGACTGACCGGCTTCGCATGTCGCGTGCCGTACGCGTGACAGGCAGCCCCGCGGGCGGCTACGGCCGCTCCTCGCCCGCGCCGCCGCCGCCCTCGGCGCCCTCTGGTCTGCTGCACCGCTCGCCCTCCCACGGCTCCTATCCCTCCCCCTCCGGCGCCACCACCGGCGCCAACGGCACGCCCACGCGCTCAGGCAGCGCCAGCCGGCAGCGCCACTCCGGCGGCGCCTTCCCCTCCGGCGGCGCCGCCGCTGCCGGAGGCGCCGGCACGCCGCTGGCGAGCGCCCGCAGCACCACCAGCGTGACCAGCAGCACGGCGCTGAGCACGGCGGTGAGCGTGGAGACGGCAGCCAGCGGCGGGCGGCGCGCCTGGCACAGGGAGGCGCCGCCGGAGGAGTGGCTGGCGGCCAAGCGCGGCGCGGCGGAGGCGGAGCGGCGCAAGCGCGAGGCGCAGCTGGCGGCGGACCTCAAGTTCCTGCAGCAGGTGTGTGTGTGTGTGTGTGTGTGTGTGTGCGTGTGTGTGTGTGTGTGTGTGTGTGTGTGTGTGTTCATTCTAATTCTTAAATCAGACCGCTGAAACCGTGTGGACGGGTATTTGATGTGTAGTTTTGATGTGGCGGTGCGGGCGGCCGCAGGAGCAGGAGGGGAAAGAGGATGTGGTGATGGCGTGTTGGGGCGGCGGTCGACACACGTGGGAGGGAGCTTGTGCCTGTGAACTTGTGTCAGCGGGGCGGGGTGGTTAGGGCTCAGGAGGGAAGTGGCTTTGTTACGACGCCGTGCCGCGCGCCTGCACCGCGCCGGCTGCAGCGCACCCACCCCTACTGCATTGTTATTGCACGCCTCGCCGCCCCCACCCACCCACCCGCCATATGCCATCAAAGCTCGTCATCCGCACACACCCGCCTGCCCGCCTGCCTGGCGGACTGACTGCCTGCCCACGCCCCTCCCTCCCTCCCTCGGTATGCCAACGTGTGTTGCAACGTCTGTTCTACGTCTACCTCGTCATTAACTTAAATGCATGGAACTCCCTCCCACAGGCGCGTGCCAAGGCGGCGGAGGTGGCGGCGCAGCACGAGGCGTTCATGGCGGCGGCGGACGAGTCGGTGCGGGCGGCGCGCAGCGCCAAGGTGCGTTGATGGACGGGTGCGTGTGGGGCGGGGCAGGCGGTAAACATTCATGCAGACGGTGCTTGTCCAATTGGGGGGAGGCGTTAGCTCATTCTCCTATCCCCAATGGCGGGGGTTGCGGGGCGGCGATCAAGGTGTGGTGTGGCGGGGCATGTAAGGCGGTGGCGGGCGCCTTTGATTGCAGCGTTGGGCGGAGCACGCTTGAGTGTACGTCCCCTGCTATCTGTCTGAGAACTGTCTAGAGCTGCATTTTGCTCTCTTTGTCCTCACGCGCGCGGACACCACCGCAGCCACGCATGCCCCCCTTGGTTGGTTTGCTTCGGGTTTTTGAGTGAAACCTCCCACCCCACCCCCACGGGTGGTCGCTTTGGTTTCTAAAAGGAACGACCCACCCCACCCCACCCCCACACACGCACGCAGCCTTTCATTTGTTCTCTCCCTTGTGATCTCTAACACACGCACCTGCACCCCGCACCCCGCACCCCCACCCACAGGCCAGCTCCGAGGCGCAGCACCGCTGGCTGCAGTACCAGGAGCAGCTGGCGGAGGCGGCGCGGCGGCAGCAGCACAGCCTGGGCGCGGAGCTGGGGCTGGGGCCGGTCGGAGCAGGAGCAGGCGGCGGCAGCGGAGGGTATGGGAGAGGCGGCGGCGGAGGCTATGAGGACGATGGGTACGGCGACGGATACTGACTCGCGCCAAGTGGAGGGCGTGTGTAGACTGCGGTGCATCCTAGGAGACGTGGAGACGTGCCGGGAGCTTGTCTGCCGGCCACCCCGTTGGGTCGTTCTGCGCGGGGACCGGGCCGCGGGCCCCCGGGTTGTCACGGGGAATGGCTGCGCCGGCTGCTGCGTTGCTGCCAGTCTGCAGAAGCTGGGCCGACTTTGGAGCGCGAACCGCCATGTTGGAGACATGCCTGTGTGCAACCATCGGCTTTGTGGGCGTGGCCATTTCATGGGCTTGTGCCATTTATTTACACGTCCTGAAGACGAACGGCCTCGCACGTGGCCATGTTCCTTTATTTTGTGCGTACCGTACCTCCGCCCTTCTGTGCCGCTACTACTGCCGGCACGACGACCAGCACTGCCACCATCCTTGCTGTGTGGCGTCCGGGGGTGCAATGCGGCCAGGGGGTGCAATGCGGCCGCGGTGGGACTGAGAGGTGGACAGGCAGCAGTCAAGCACGCACGCACAGTCGGCGCGCAGCCGCAGCGGCTCGCACCCGCGCTGCTGCCCCGCCGGCCCGCCCCCAGCAGCGGCACTCAGCACTCCGCGTCTGGCTGAGGCACCGTGCACCGGCCACAATGCGTCGCCATGTCACAACTAACATTGTCTGCTTCTTGCAGTCTTGCCAAAACCCGCAAGGTGACACACATTTTTCTCTGGCTGCCACCCCCAAACGCCCCTACTCCCACAACCACCAAAAAGCGACTCCACCGTTTTCTCGCACGCCATCGAGGGCAGCGTAGAGGCTGGGACGGGACGTCATGTAACAGCACACACACGTGCCGCACACACACACATCACACACACACGCAACCGTGATGACGAGCCTCGGAGCATGTCCCCTTCCTCGCCTCCCACCCTCCTTTCGCTGTGGCCCACCCCTGGTGGAACACGTGTACGCATGAAGCACCACTGCTGAATCGTTCTCATGCATTGCTCTGCTCCCTCCGTTTCCTCAGTCCTCGGTTCTCGGCACCCTTCGCCAGTCGGTCCACACACTCCACAGGCACCACATTCGCGCCACAACAAATTAAATTGATGTACAATCACTGGCGGTCCTCTAGTTCGGTGACGCTCCTCTTTCACGGACCGAGCCCTGGCGGCGCAGCATGTGCAGGGGCAGATAAAATGCATCCGCCCCCACTGCGCGGCTGTCGTACCATGCTGTGCCACCGGCCGCCCACTGCTTGCCCACTCGCCAGCAGGTCGCCAGCATCCCGCCCCCACCCCCTATCCCGCCCGCCGCCGCCTCCCTTCCCGACTCCCCACCCCCACCCCGCCCTGCCCTCCACCCACAGCTCCTATCCATCTCTCCACCAGACGACCAAAACAGGCCACCTGTCCACCACTAGCGGACCGGCGGCAGCGAGAAGGGCCGGAACCAGTCCTGCTGCGGCCTGGTGAGGTGCGCGCCCGAGTCCAGCGGCGGCAGGTGCTCGAAGCTGTCGAAGCAGCGCGTGTCGTCGTCGGAGGCGAGCTTGGGCACGTGCGGTGGCTGGTAGGCCTTGGCCACCACAAGCGACCAGTCCAGGTTGGTGAACCAGGCGTGGTCCTTGATGGCCTGCACGCCCTCGGGGCCCGCGCCCAGTCGTGTGGCGGGGTCGACCTGCGTGTGTGTACGTGTGTGTGTGTGGGGGGGGGTTGTGGTTACCAGCCCAAACTAAACCAAACCCAATGCATAAGAGCGAGGAGGTGAGCGGGGGGTGGGTGGGTGGGTGGGGGGCAGGGGCGAGGAGGGAGATTGGTGGTGGCGGCGGAGGGTGGGGTGCGGGGCGCTGGAGAGTGATGGGTGGACGGGGTGGAGGGCACGAGACACGGTGAAGTCGGCGCAACCTCCAGTGACCGTTCTGAAGTGCGCAAAGGGTGTGTGCTTGACAGCAAGGACGCAATTAAGGTACGCCGACCGGTTGGCTCCGGTACAACTGTGCGGAGCCCATCCCCCCCCCCCACCCAAATTGCGCCCTGGACTGCTCCATTCGTACCGTGAGCAGCTTGTCGATCAGGTCGATGGCGTAGGGCCCGAACTTGGACGGGAACTTGAAGGCGCGGGCCAGGATGCGCGTGTAGGTCTCCTGCGGCTGGCCGGTGTAGAAGGGCGGGAAGCCGTGCAGCATCTCGTACACCACACAGCCCAGGCTCCACCAGTCCACCGCCGTGGTGTGGCCCTGCAAGCGGGTGGGGGGGGGGCAGGAACGTGGGTGCAGGGGTGTGTAGATGAGGGGCGGGCCACGAAGACGCGGGCTGGGATGGGTACCAACCGGTGCCTCCCGGAGCGGCACATGCACGCACGGACGACCGCGCCCCCCCCACATAGCAGCAGCCCCGCGCCACGCCAGCGCCCGAGAGCCGCCCAGCCCACCACGGGGGTCCTGATTGTCCAATGTTGGCATCCGGCATTCGGCATTGGAGTGAACTACCACCCAGCCCACATGAACTACCACCACCCAGCCAGTCAGCCACATGACCCCCCCCCCGTTTACAAACACACACACGCGCACACACGCACCTGGTTCATGATCACCTCGGGCGCCAGGTAGTCGGGCGTGCCGCACAACGTGTACGTGCGTGTCTTGACCACCTGAGAGGAGCGAGGGGGGTTTGGGGTGCGGTTGTTGGTTGGCGCGGGTTGTGTGAGGCGTGGGTTGTGTGGGGTTGTGGTTCGAGGTGGGTGCGGGTGCAGGGCGAGGCACGTTACCGACATGCGCTAAGCTGCCAGCGTGTTTTGACTGGGCTGAGGAGCGTGGGCGTCGCGGTGGATGCCGCGCCAGAAGCAACCCCATCCAGGCACCACACTTGTAGTAAGGTAGCGGGGCCGCCACCCTGGCACCCAGCCAGCCATCCCGCCCGCCCGACCCCGCCCAGCCGCCCGCCCTGCCCCACCCACTACCTTTGCAAAGCCCAGGTCCGTAAGACGCACGTAGCCGTCCGCGCCTATGAGCAGGTTCTCGGGCTGTGCGGGCAGTGGCGGCGGTGTGTCGAGGGGGCGGGGTGAGGCGGGTGAGGGTGAGGGTGAAGGTAAGCGTGCGGGTGTGGGTGTGGGCACGAATGAGGCTCACGTGATGGGGAGAGGGTGCGCCCATAAGCCCATGACGCCATCTGCCGCCTCACGCCCACCCGCCACGTATGCCGCCCCCCACACCACACCACGCCACGTCGGGCCGCACCCCAGGCCCCGCGCCATACACGCACACGCACCTTGAGGTCCCGGTAGGCGATGCCCTTGCCGTGCAGGTGCTCCAATGCCAGTATGATCTGTGTGTGTGTGTGTGTGTGTGTACGTGTGTGTGTGTGTGTGTGTGTGTACGTGTGTTTGTACGTGTGCGTGTGCGTGTGCGTGTGCGTGTAACAACGGGTTTACAGGCGGCCTGACGAGTCTCGTGATGTGCGTGCGTGTGCGCGCGCCAGAACTCAGCGTCATGACCATGACAACAACAAGGGCACGCGCAGCTTGGGTTTGGAAGAAGCGTGTCGGTTGGCGCTGTCGCCCAGGGCCCGAGGAGGCCTGCAGCCTGCAGCCCGCCCTCACCTCCTAGCGGCCGCGGCCTCACTCCTTGTCCGTTGGACAATCCCGCGCTCAAAGCCTGGCCTCACGCCCCGCACTGTCTCCCTGCGCATCCCCCTCACCCCACACCCATGCCGCTCCCCACCACACAACCCTGCACTGATACACATACACGCACTCGCTCATACTACCTGCCCATTCCCATGCACCTGCCCTCGCCCCCCTCCCGCCAAAGCCCCCCGGCCCCCGCCGCCCTCGCCATCCCCGCCCCTGCTGCTACCTGCGCGACGTAGAAGCGCGCGTGCATCTCGTGCAGCGGGCCGTTGTCGCGCATGTGCGTGAAGAACTCGCCGCCCGGCACGTAGTCCATCACCAGGTAGATGTTGTCCGTGTCCTGTGTGTACGGCATGTGTGTGTGTGTGTGTGTGTGTGTGTGTGTGTGTGTGTGTGTGTGTGTGGCAGTGCGTGTGTGCGGCAAATGTGTGTGTGTGGCAATGTATGTGTGGCAGTGAGAGTGTGGCAGTGTGCGAGGAGGGAGTTTGCGGGTCGGGGAGGGGAAGGAACAGTGGGTGTGAGGGTGCAGGGAATGTGACGTGACGTTGCGGCGGGCGCGCGGCGCGCGCCTTATTAATGTGTGCGCGCATGCACGCACGCACGCACGCACGCACGGGGGCCACTGCGAGCGAGCCAGCCCATGCGCGCCTCAGGTCCCTCAGACCCGCAGCCCTGACCCGTACGCACGTACGCACGTACGCACGTACGCACCTGGAATGAGGCCAGCAGGTTGATGAGGAAGGGGTAGCCAGCCACACGTGCCAGCATGGCCCGCTCATCCAACACGTGTTGCACCTGCGCATACACACACACGGGTTTGACACGCGCTGACGCCGTACGCATGACACACCAGCATGGATTCGGACCCTGTCCCCGCCCTCCCGTCCCGAATCCCGACCTTCCACCCGCACCCGAACTTCACCTCTACCACCGTTGGTCCCTCCGCCTCCCTCTCCTCGCTGCTTCCCCCCCCCCTTCACAGGCTTGCCCCGCAGCCCTCAGCCCACCCCCTCAGCCTGCCCCCCTCCCACGTCTGTGTCTCACGTCGTACCCTCGCGCACACATGCACACACGCACGCATGCAATACACTGTGCCTCCCACCTCCCGCGCCCTCGCGCCCTCACTCCCTCAACGACTCAACCCTGGCCCCAGTTGCCCCAGTTGCTTTGGGTTCCGGGATACGGTCGCATCGTACACCCCCCCCACACACACACAGGCAAACACCACACACCACGGTCTTGACTTTGTTTGTTTTCCCCAGTGCTCTCCAACGCAAGCCCGCACCTGGTTCTCCCGGATCACCGCCACCTTGTTCAACGTCTTGATGGCCACCAGCCGCCCGCCCGCCAGCTCGCGCGCCAGGCTGACGCGGCCGAAGCTGCCGGCGCCGATGACGCGCACCCAGGCGTAGTCGGCCTTGCATGGCACCCGCGGCGGCCGGGCGGGCGAGGCGGGCTGCGTGGCGCTGGAGGCAGTGGAGCAGGTGCTGTCCAGCCGCTGTGCGTGGGAGGGGGGGGTGAGGGCGGGATGAGGGCTGGGTTGGTGTGTGGGTGTGTGCGTGGGCATGGGTGTGGGCGTGGGCATGGGTGTGGTTGTGGGGTGGGGTGGGGGTAGTCCATTCCAGAAATCAGAAGTGAAGACGGGGGTGGGCGTGGGTATTTTGATGGGGTTGAGGGCCTGGGGTGTGCCTGGGGTGTGCCTGGGGTGTATCTGGGGTGGGTGACACGGATGGACAGGTTGCACACTGCACCGATGTCGGCGGCTGCAGAGAGCGACACAGAAAGGGGGGGGGAGGGCTGTGGGGGTGAGGCGCATCACGCACGCACCCACGCACCGGCAGCTGACCCGGCCGGCCCACAAAACCCGCTGCGGCAGGAGGAGGCCAGCAGCGGTTCGGCGGCTGCGGCTGCGGCTGGGGCTGCTGGGGCTCGCAGCCGCCGCCGCAACACCGCTTGCAGCAACAGCCGCCGCTCCGCTGCCAGGCCGCCCCCACGGCGGCGCCGTGTGCACTCTTGGCGGAGCTGCTGTGCGCCTGCTGGAGCAGCAGTGCCTGATGGTGCCAGTAGGGGGGTTGATTCGCCGGCTGCGCCATGTACGTGTGCGTTGACGAGGGCCTGTGCCGAGAGGGCGAGCGGCCCACCGACCGGCGCTAGCACAACCCGAGGCTGCTGGGGTTGTGTTACAGCTGTGAGGAGGCTTCTGACCCGGGCCCGAAACACGGCCGCTGCAGCCCACCAGCCTCTTTGGACTGGCGAGAGCGCCGAACCTGAACGGCGCACACTAACCAAGCCTGCGGCGCACTCCACGCCTGACCGCCGCGATGCTGGGGCTGTTGATCCCGGCCGCGCCCGGCAAACCCTCGTCGCAGCGCAAGATTACTGCTTGCCCGCCGAGCTGCTAGCGAGTTGCGTGGCCGCGAACGAGGTGAGCGAGGCGCTTCGATGCTGCGCGGGCTGTCGCTGGTCGGCGCGGCCTTTGGTCTGAGTTTGAGCGCGGGAGGCTATCCTTGGGGCGAAATGCGCTAAGTTGCAATTAATCTAATAATAATGTGTTTTCCGGGACTACCGTGCCTATAGGGAAATGTTATCGGGAGGCGCGAGACTCGGGACCGGCCACACTAGAGGAGCAACCGATGCCCCCGCGTCACGCGTGCCAAGGCCCGGCCGACGCCGGACGTGCCAACCCCTCGAATCCCCCCCTCGTGCCGCCTCCCGCCCCTGCCTCACCTTTGGTACTGGAAGGGGCACAACCGCTTCGCAGCCCGAGGCCGATTGTACTTGTGCAGAGGCGTCCGCACCGTGCACCTGAGACAGGAGGCGGTGGGCGACGTCAAGCGCAGCTGGAGCGCGCGGGTCGTGTCTTCAAGACACACCCGTCCGCGCTGACGTCCGCCGAAGCATAGCGTGAGGCTCCCCCACCGCTGAGCCGAGCCGGCCGCTTTGCGGGAAGAGCATACTGAGGCCGCGCCGAGAAGAACACTCAGTTGGGATGTTGACAGGACCCACCTGTGCCGCTACTTTTCGCAGCGCTGGCACCACCGTCGCGAACGCCCAGTGTGCCTCCGACTTGGCCCCATGGCCTGGTTGTAGCTTCCCTGCCGGCGCGCTGGCGATGCTGCTGCAGGCGGAGTCGAGCATGTCTCCTCGATGTCGAAACGCCGGGCGACCCGTAGGCTCCGAGTTTCACGCGCGAAGCAGGTCTAGCGAGTCTTGGCTATGCTTTTGAAAACAATATAAATTCACGGGACCCTCATGTAAGAAGCACGTCAATCACCGCGCGGGCGCGTCGTTGCCGCTGAGGGCGTCGTCGGGCGATATCCCTCAAACGTCGGTGTTCAGGCTTGCAAGGCAGTCAGTATGTGAATGTATGGGTCAAATGAATGTGAGTATGCATGCATGGAGCGCTGGTTCGTCCAGGAAGGAGAAGGGCAAGAAGACGCCCGTCCCATCGCTGGCGCAGTGTCGTTTCGAGGTCGTTCTACGCGGCCTTCCCTACAGCCTAAGACCCTAACCTGATCCTACAAGGCTATCAAAGACAATGTTGAATCCACAATACAAGACTGTAATTGGCGCTGGGCGTGAAAACGAGGCTTTTCCCGGCCAACCGACTCATAACGACCTTGACCAAAGGTGCCTCAGCAAGCCCGAAGCACGTACTATAAACATAGCTGTGTCATGTAGAGGCACGGAAGGGGTTCGGGGCGCGACCAGAATGCAGCCGTCAGGGTCGCCGATCCGTCTCAAGCCCAGTGGTGGCTGAGGCCCCCTCTTGCCCGGCAGCTGCAGAGCGATGACAGGGTCACCTGGGTCACTGCCGCTGCCCGGCACCCGCCGCACGTCTGTAGCCGTGCCAGCTTCTGGCGCTTGGAGTCCCAGGACCGAGGCTTACAACGCCTCGCAGTGCCTGGCCACAAGGTGAAGGTGTGTCCATGCCGCTGCACGTGGCGACAGGTCGCATGTCCACACGCGCAGCCTCGTTGCGCCCCCCCCGCACCCATTCCATGGTTACCGACGCAATTGTATCTGTCCAGGTTTTGACACATACTCAACTCCAGTCACTTGCAGCAATACGGTCAACACTCACACACGCCTGCCGTCCTACGAGTCTACAGCCTACGCGCCTCGGCCACCAGGTCCATGCCAATTCAGTTGTTCTGCACTCGAGGTCAAGCGTCTCTAAATCAAAACGGTGTTGCCTCACTAGGTGCACTGCCTTCCCAGCTAATGGCGCCCGCCTGCTAACTTCGTCGCCATTCGCCCGCATGAATTAAAGCGCTGGCTCCTGCTGCGACGTCGCGTGCGCCTAACACCCAGGACCACATCACCCCAGCAAGTTCCTGTACGGTACTTCGAATGTCTCGAGTGTCCATTGAGTCCACGGTCCACGGGTATCCATGGTGCACATGCAACCATGAACCCAAGATAAAACAAACCACCTTCCGCAGGCGACCAAACGTCTTCCGGAGGTGAATGTCAAGCGTGTCAATGATGGCTTTCCCAAAGCTAGACCGTGTGTCGCGAGTCCTACATGTATTACATCTACCGTATCCCAGGTAGACAGTCCTACGTCTTTTGTCACACAGTTTCATACACAATAACAAGCCCCACCAAACGGCAACCCCTGCAGTCCTACATCTGTAGCGCCTCCTGTGCGCCGCGGTGTGTTTCTTCACCCGTCACCCACCCCGAACACCCGCTGCCCCCGGCACGCGCACCCGCCCCCTGCCCTCCCAACCTCCGCCCCTCCTCCTCATTTAAGCACGAGCGTCATCTGCCCAAACACCTCCAGGTTGCGCCCCCACCCGTAGTTGTGGTTGGTGGTGAGTGGCTTCCGGAACTCCTGAGCCGGCAGCTTGCGCGTCCTGTAGTGCAAGCACGGAGCAGGGAAGCAACATTAAGCTCATGACATCCATCCAGCTGGCTTCTGTGCCCTGCGGCAGCTTCCGTTGCGAACTGAAAGTGCTGCTGGCCACGCCAAGGAACACTCACTTGGCGTCGCGCGGCAAGTAGCCCGCCACGAATCCGTCCAGGCTGTCCTTATGCCGCAGAGCCGCCGCCGTCCCCGCCCCCGCGCCGCCCCGCTCCGGATCCTGACCGGCCGGTTGCGCCCCCTGCTGCTGCGTCTGCCGCTGCAGCGTGGCCTCCCGCGCGGCGCGTGTGGCTGCGCGCGCCGAGTCGCGCTGCTTGGCGGCGATGTAGCTCATAGTCTCTAGCCCCTTGTCGCCGGCTGCTGCCTTGGTCTTGGCCATGAAGGCCGCCAGCGAGTCGGGCGAGGCGGCGGAGGACTGCTCCACCAGGAAGCCCCAGTTGCGCTCCCAGGCCTGCATCGGCAGGAAGGCAAGGAAAGTAGGGGTGGTAGGAAAGGAAAGGATGGGGGAGCGAGGGCGGGTTGTAAATACCAACCCAGGGGGAGGAGAAGGGGCAGATGAGCACAGGCGTGTGTTTTTCTTTGCCTGTTTGTGCGCGGTTGTGTGTGCGTGTGTGTGCGGAGTTGGGGCTGGGCGAGGGTAAACGGCAGCCTGTGGAAAACGGGGAGACGCGGGTCGGGGCGGTGCGTGGCCGGGGCGCACCTTGTTGGCGCCTAGCTCATTGCGGATGCGGGCGGTCCAGTTCCAGTCCTCTGCCACGGGCGTGGGGTGCTGCTTGCTGGCGTCGGCCTGCATCATGGTTGGGGAGGCCCGGAGCGGAGCTGTTGTGCACTTCGGAGCGTCCGGTGAGTCAGAGAGCACGATATGGACAGTGACAGAAGCACAGCAATAGCGTAACAGCGTTTCCAGCTCAATACCATCGACCGTAAACTAGGATTACCAACAACTTCCGTGCTCCGTGTGCGTGGCCTCAAGCCAGAAGGCGAGCGTTGTGGAGCCGGCCATGGCATGCGCCCAATCACCCCCCTGTCCGGCCCCGCTGCCAGCAATGCATGTTTTTACTCTATTGCAGCCATATATGTGCCGTGCGGCGGCCGCTGGTATCGTGCGCAGCCTCGACGAAGCCTCACCATGCTTCAGCAGTGGCTTTCCGGCTCCGAATGCTGCCGCGTCTCTGTCTCTAGCACAGCTGAATACTACTACTATCGTTCTAGCGCCGCTAACGCGCTTCCAGAGTGCCTGTGTGGCCTTCAAGCTCCGAGGACCGCGATATCAATTTCCTGTGGCTGCCAAGTATATGTGGAAAAGGACACGGATTATTTTCTGCTGCTATGATACTTAGGAGGTCATTTGGTGGCCGGTCATAAATCAGGCTTTCGATCCGGTTGCCAATGCCGCTTGATTTTCTTCCGCGTCTGCTGTGTATTCAAAAGCTCTTTCTAAGCAAGATAACACTGGAATGAGCTAGGTTGCATATTGGACATGCGGTAACCAGCGCTTGACTGAGCTTTCGCATCGTGTCGATTCTTTATCAGCGCTTACCTGTAGTGGTGAAGTCCGGCTTTGACCTCGATACGCCAGTAAACCATGCTGGCGCTGCCACCGGTGCTATTAAATGTGCTGGGGTTCCTGCTCGGCTTTGCCGGGGTCATGGTGTTGCGCGTGCTGACGGTGATGTTTGGCAAGCGCCCGGCGTCAAAGCGCTCAAAGCCGGCCAAAACCATGATCGTGCTAGGATCAGGTACGGAGTAGAGGGGACCTTAATTGAGTGTTGTGTAACCGCGTGCGCCAGGGCACTGGTGGGTGTGGGCCCCTTCCCCTTGGTCTGTACAGGCGGTGGTTGCCGGCTTCTGACCATCCACCTTTCTTGCCAGGGCTGCATGAGCACTTCAACATCTCCTACTCTCACACAGGTGGCCACACCGCGGAGATGCTGATGCTGATGGACTCGATGGGCCGTGAGCGCTACAGCCCGCGCACGTACGTCGTGGCGGCCACGGACGCTATGAGCGGCGGCAAGGCGGTGGCGCGCGAGCGGACCTGGCAGAAGACGGTGCGCTTGCAGGATCGCGTGGTGCCTGCAGGACGAGCGAGATGAGCGGGTCAACTAGGCTGCTCCTAGTGCTCTTCTGTGATCCGGCTGTCAAACAGGCCAGGGCCCAAAGGAATGGGGTTGCTGCGTGGCGCACCCTGCCGCCGCTGTCACGTGCCCTGAGCCGTGTCTGCCCGGTGCGCCCACCGCTGCCACTGCCACTGCCGCTGCAGGAGTCGCCCACGGGCTTCAGTTTGGTCCAAATTCCGCGCAGTCGCGAGGTGGGCCAGTCCTACCTAACCTCCGTGGGCACCACCCTGTACTCACTGGCCTTTGCCTTCCGAGTCGTGTTGAGAGAGCGACCGGAGCTGGTGAGAGCGCAGCGCCGGGGCTTGGGCCGCCACTGGGCTTGGGCCTGCGGCCGGGCCTGGAGTGAGGGTTAACAAGAGGGTGGATAAAGGGGATGCGGGAGGTACATTGTGCGCATGGGTGTGGCTTGACCCACCAGTGCTGCAGCATGCCCGGGCCGTACGGCTGGCGCCTGGCAGCGCCCAACTTGACGGTTCAGACCAACACAGACCGCTGTCGTCAATCTAGTTGGTTTCTGGTCGTGCGGTGGCTGCAGGTGCTAGTGAACGGGCCGGGGACGTGCATCCCCATCTGCGCGGCGGCGTTCACGTACCGGTGAGCGGGCTGGACCACTGGGTCAGGTATGCTGCAGCGGTGGGTCAACCGAGGTCTTGCTCTGGGGGGTTGTTGCACGGCAGTACTATCATGCCCGCCCTGGGCCTGCCTTGCGGCCAACATGCTATCACATCAAACGCCTGTCCTGGTGTCCCGCATCGCCGCCCATCAACTGCCTGGGCACTCCCGTGTGCGACACCTGTGGCATTACCCGCCCGCTCCCCGCCGCAGGGTGCTGGGGCTGGCGCAGACCCAGGTCGTGTACGTGGAGAGCATTGCGCGGACGCGGCGCTTCTCGTTGTCCGCCAAGCTGCTGTACCACCTGCGCATGGCGGACCTGCTGTTCGTGCAGTGGGAGCAGCTGGCCAAGACCTACCCGCGGGCCGTGTACGCGGGCAGGCTGTACTGACGACAGCAGTGTCGGGACAAGCGGCTAGGAGGAGGAGGGCTATGAGGGTGGAAGGAAAGACGCTCATGAGTCACGAAGTTGGTGTGCCGTGCGGTGCGTCTTGCGTATGCATGCATGTGCGGGTGGATGGGGCTGCCACGGAGCCGGCTGGCATGGAATGACGTGTCGCTGTAATGTGTGCGGGTGCCGCCTGGTGCCTAACACAAGGCGTTTTTAAGTGCCAGCCAGCGTTCTATCTCGGCCAGCTCAAAAGCAAGACATACAAGGAAGGCCTGTGTGATGGGTACCCCTGGAATGGGTGGGGCACTGAACAAGGGGCCTCCGCGTGGGGCCTCCGCGGGTCGGCACCAGCCTTGGGCTGGGGCGTGCACCACAGTCCACAGCCACTACATGGTTGCTTCCGGCCGCGGTTTGACGCGGTAACACGGGCAGCAGATAGCAGCTCGTGCCAGACGCTGCAGCAACTAGCGCGCCGCTGTGAGCTAGGCGCCGTCTGGCCGACAAGCTTGGACCGAGAGCGCACCGCCACAGCATGATGCACACAGCAAGCTTTGAGCTGCTTGCTAGCACAGGTAGGCGGTCCGACAATAGCGCAGGCGTGCGCAAAGTTGAGGCCAGGCTTTCCCCACCAGTCCTGCCTCGCTCGCAGCGCTGCGCTTCATTCGTCTGCTGCATGCTGGAGCAGCATGCCTTGCCAGCATCAGCATCAACAGATTCACGCGGAGAACAGCTCAGAATTGCAGCTGCAGAAGGCAAGGATGGCCCTTCCTGCGAGATGGGGCTCCCGAACTGACAAAAAGCCAGGGACGCCAGGGACGCCTTTGTCACACCTTACTTGCGCAACCACTGCACACACCATACTTCTGCCAACGCCTGGCCACCTTGCGCGGCACCACAGGCGCTCAGTCCTCGCTTGTCCACTTCAGTATAGATAATTTCGCCCACAGAACTGGGCTGCATTTCTGAAGGAGCTGCAACTAAGCGTGTTGAAGATATGGAAACACCGGTGAGTGCTCTGGGGTAAGCAGTGGCCTCCAACTCCAAGGCCGCGGACCCTCGTTTGCCTTTACCCTGCGGCTTTGTGGGAGCGACCCACCGGCATGGGGCCTTGAATGCTGTTGGAAGCTTGCCTGTGGGCGTGGCACCGGGAGAGGCGCAGGGCGAGCTTTCGACATTGACCAGAATTGACCGCCGCCTTATCTTCGTTTCTCTGCAGGGAGCTTCCCCTTGCCGACTGAACGTGGAGTCAGCATCAAGCCGGTATTATGCCTCTCGTGACCAGCAGGTGAGCTGCGCAAATACAAGTCGCACTCAGCTGCGATGCGGACATGTGACCGGTGCACGGGCCGACCAACCAGGCCGCCTCGCGTGATGTCGAGCATTGTGAATTATGGTATCGGAATCTGTTGAGGAGTGCCGCAACAGCTAGAGCTGTTGGCAGCTGCGCGGTTCCAAGCCCTTTCGGTCGCGACCGAACCTCAGGCAGCACCGCGTAATTTTGGGCAGAGAGATACACATCAATATGACGCTCAGCCAGATAGCTCAGCGCTGAGAAGCTTACGCCTGCGTGCGATGCATGCGGCGAGTGCGGCCCGCGCCTCTATGTGAGGCCCCGCGCCGATGTCCTGCCCGCGCGCCTATGTCCTGACCCCCCGCTTGTCCTGATGCAACCTACAGACCGCCAATGATGGTGGAGATCTGGAGTTTGATCCGTCCTCTCCATCGGTAAGTTCAGCGAGCCTGCTGGGTGTCATTTGTGCCAGCACGTGGCCATCTAGCGTCAATTTCGCCCGACTGCTAAAAGCTTCGTGCGCACAGTACTCGCGCCAGTAAGCTCAGGCCCACATCTGCATGCCTCGTTGCTAACAGGCCAAGTACTTCAACTACGACGATGGAATGGAAGAGACCGACTTGAAGATGTTTGGCTACAGCACGGCGGAGGCTCGTGGCTCCCCGGAAGCAAAGCCCGCATTGATGGCGGGTTGCCCCGGGGAACGCTGTCAACCGAGCCGCAGCAGCGTCATCTCCGCTGCCTGTCCTGTGGAGTCGCGGTCAGCAGTAGCCTCCAGCCCAGCTCGCCGCGTCAGCAGCGGCACCTTGCAGAACACCTGCCTGGCTACCTCGCTCGCCCGCAGCCTCAGCTCGGATCCCGCGGCGCCATCCAGCCCAGAGAACCCTAACACCGCGGCCGGCGTGGCCTCATTTAGCCGTGGGATACCCGCCACCAACGCCTCCACCTGCAACCCCGTGTCCACGGGCTACACCAGCAAATCCTTTGGCAACGGCAGCGCCGGCCCCCGCAAGTCCGCAATGATGCTGCCCGGCTTCATTACTACGCCGCCTGCACTGCCGCCGCCGGCGCCGGTGGCGCCTCTGCCAGTGGGCCAGGCGGTGACCGCTCGTGGGGCAGCGGGAGTACACAGCGATGTGGAGCAGGCTGTATTTGCGCACGTGCTGGGGTCCATTCCCCTCACTAAGGAGGAGCAAGTCGCGCTGCTGCGGCAGCAGCCGTTGCCTATGCTTCGGGAAATCCTGCATCAGCTGCGGTCAGGGTTGGGGCGCACCACGGCGGCATCAGCGGCGCCAGCAGCAAGCTCCGCGGCCCTGGCGGCAACCACTGCAGCCTGTCGGGCGGCGGCAGCAGCCGGCCACACACAAACTGCGGTGGATGAGGGGGCTTGGCAGATTTTTGAGGCGGTGTTCAAGGGTACGTGGCAGCAGCTGGAGATGCAGAAGCAGCAGCACAAAGCGTGTGTGCGCGGCCAGGCCGGGGCTTCAGCGGGCCCTGGCAACGGCGGCCAGCAGCCTGCCACCGCACCCAATGCCGCTAGCGGCGCGGATGCGACTGTTGGCCGCGGTGCCACAACAACCAAGCCCGCGACAGGCATCCAGGACAAACGGCAGCAGGTGCCGCGCGCTCGTCCTGCAGCCAAGGGCACAGCTGCGGCGCGCGCGCAGCAGCCGCTGGCACGCACGCAGGCAGTGAAGGTGGGCAGCAAGCGTGCGGCCGGCATGGTCGAGTCGGCGGCCGGTCCCACGGCGCGGCAGATGGACGACCTTGAGCGGCCGACCAAGCGGCGAGTGGTGGAGGCGCGCGCGCCCGCAGCCGTGCCGGCACCCGCATCTGCACGCGTGGTGATGGCCGAACCACAGCAGCCCCAGCAGCACTGCCAGCAGCCGGGGCAGCTGCACCGCGGTAACGTGGCGACGGGGCACCACCACCAGGTGCCATCATACCCTGGCATCGCCTTCGCCACCTCCGCTACGGCGGTTCCGCAGCCGCCAGTGCAGCAGACGGTATATATCTCGCAACAGCAGCAACAGCAGCAGCAGCAGCAGTCGCTGCCCCTTGTGCGGCTGTCACATATTCAGTACCACTCACAGGGGTGCACCTGCGCGGACTGCTGCGTGTGCTACGGCGTGCCTGGAGCACCATCGCAGGGCACGCAGGTGCTAGCGCAGGCGCCCTCGTGGCCGCAGGCGCAGCAAGCGCAGTGGCAATGGGGGCCGACTGGCTTCATGTGTGTGCAGCGGCACGGTCAGGCGTACCCGGCGGTACACTACAGCGGCGCGTACGCGTATGCATACACGTAGCTGGCTTGCCACACATGGCCGCTGCCTCAGCAGCTATGGAAGTCACGGATGCACCGGGCAGCAGCCCAGCAGCTTGGGCGTGGTGCGGCACCTCGGGTGATGCATGCTGTTTTGTGAAAAAAACCCCGTCTTTATTTAGCAAGCTCGTCCATGCATGGCCATCGACTGATACCGGTATTTGCTTGATTGTTGAGCAAGGAGACGCGCAGTACGGTAGGCGCCCACGGGGCGGTCAGGGGCACGGTCAGGGAAGGAAAAGCGCGATGTGAATGATGTTTGAGGTCACGTGATTGATGGTGATGGACATAAGCAAATACAGAGTTGTCCCATACAGCGACCAGCTGAAGGCTTGTCCCGCTTGGAGTACTACGTTTGCATGCGTGAATCTGCCATTGGCTACCACAGTGTAAAACACCAAGTCTTGCAGTCCTGGCATCAAGTTGCGCAGCAGATCAGGTCTGTGTACAGTTGTACATACGCAACACGTGCCCGTGGCGCGTGGGGTGTTGAGCTCGTCGCACGCTGTACTCTGTTACGGACATGCTCTAAATTGCGAAACGAAAGCGAAAGCACTCTGCTAGCCATACCCTTGGGAATGGTACCCGGCCCATCGAGTCATGAGCGCCGGTTTCCTGTTGGCAGGGTGTCCCATGGGCAACTCCTATAGTTTGAGAACAGCGTGCTTGCGCTGCTCGGTCCGAATGATCAAGAACGGTGTTGACGAACACCATTAAAGCGTCTGCACCAACATACAGCGCTTACAAAGACACGCAGCCATAAGCGTGCCTGCCAACACACCCGCACCCCCCCACACACACACAATGAACTACCCCCCCCCCCACACACACACACAACACGCGCAACACTGCACGCCGAGAGGGGCAAAACAATAAGGGGAGATATATGGTTGGCCATGGCGACGCAGGCAGATTGCCAGGCCGCCACCCAACCACCCACTGGCAACTATTGCCAGATGGTCTGCCCCGGGCCACAGGCCAACACACGGGGCAGAAACCACCCCCCTCACCAGTTCCCCATAAACACATTACGTACCATAAACAACACTCCCCGCAGCCCAGGTAATCAACAGCAGGGAGCATATGCCCGTCCACTGCCCTGGCCGCGCCCGAACGTCCTACACTGCCGATGAGCTGCTGCTGCTTGCCTGCCGCCTGTGCCACCTGGCTAACGCCTGGCTGATTTGCTGCGCTGACTGTGCCCCAGTGCCGCCTGCTCCGCGTCGCCACCACAAGCGCCCACCGCTGCCACAGCAGTATCCCGGCCACTGCTGCTATCCAGCCCTCCCTTCATCGCAACCTGCCTGCTGCGCTGTCGCCAATAAACGTGCACGTACCGTTGCACCGCTGCCACTGCAGCGGTACCGTCTCCGGGTCACTGCATGTGCTGCTATCCGGTCTTGTCAGCAACCGCAAACTCCCCCCACACCAGATCCGGCCAAGCCGCAGCCGCAGCCCGTCGCTGCGGCCGCCGTGCAACCTGCTAGGAAACACACTACACAGCGGCCGTTAGCAGGTCTGGCTGTCACCCGGTAGGAACCGCCCGGGGGCTTTGTTCACCCGGGCAACCGCCGGACGGTTTGTTCACCAGGGCAACCGCCGGACGGTTTGGTAACCCGGGCACCGGCCGGGAGCTTTGTTCACCCGGGCAACCGCCGGACGGTTTGGTAACCCGGGCACCGGCCGGGAGCTTTGTTCACCCGGGCAAACGCCGGACGGTTTGGTAACCCGGGCACCGGCCGGGAGCTTTGTTCACCCGGGCAAACGCCGGACGGTTTGGTAACCCGGGCACCGGCCGGGAACTTTGTTCACCCGGGCAACCGCCGGAGGTTTGGTGACCGGCCGGGGGCTTTGTAACCTCCGTGGGCACCACCCTGTACTCACTGGCCTTTGCCTTCCGAGTCGTGTTGAGAGAGCGACCGGAGCTGGTGAGAGCGCAGCGCCGGGGCTTGGGCCGCCACTGGGCTTGGGCCTGCGGCCGGGCCTGGAGTGAGGGTTAACAAGAGGGTGGATAAAGGGGATGCGGGAGGTACATTGTGCGCATGGGTGTGGCTTGACCCACCAGTGCTGCAGCATGCCCGGGCCGTACGGCTGGCGCCTGGCAGCGCCCAACTTGACGGTTCAGACCAACACAGACCGCTGTCGTCAATCTAGTTGGTTTCTGGTCGTGCGGTGGCTGCAGGTGCTAGTGAACGGGCCGGGGACGTGCATCCCCATCTGCGCGGCGGCGTTCACGTACCGGTGAGCGGGCTGGACCACTGGGTCAGGTATGCTGCAGCGGTGGGTCAACCGAGGTCTTGCTCTGGGGGGTTGTTGCACGGCAGTACTATCATGCCCGCCCTGGGCCTGCCTTGCGGCCAACATGCTATCACATCAAACGCCTGTCCTGGTGTCCCGCATCGCCGCCCATCAACTGCCTGGGCACTCCCGTGTGCGACACCTGTGGCATTACCCGCCCGCTCCCCGCCGCAGGGTGCTGGGGCTGGCGCAGACCCAGGTCGTGTACGTGGAGAGCATTGCGCGGACGCGGCGCTTCTCGTTGTCCGCCAAGCTGCTGTACCACCTGCGCATGGCGGACCTGCTGTTCGTGCAGTGGGAGCAGCTGGCCAAGACCTACCCGCGGGCCGTGTACGCGGGCAGGCTGTACTGACGACAGCAGTGTCGGGACAAGCGGCTAGGAGGAGGAGGGCTATGAGGGTGGAAGGAAAGACGCTCATGAGTCACGAAGTTGGTGTGCCGTGCGGTGCGTCTTGCGTATGCATGCATGTGCGGGTGGATGGGGCTGCCACGGAGCCGGCTGGCATGGAATGACGTGTCGCTGTAATGTGTGCGGGTGCCGCCTGGTGCCTAACACAAGGCGTTTTTAAGTGCCAGCCAGCGTTCTATCTCGGCCAGCTCAAAAGCAAGACATACAAGGAAGGCCTGTGTGATGGGTACCCCTGGAATGGGTGGGGCACTGAACAAGGGGCCTCCGCGTGGGGCCTCCGCGGGTCGGCACCAGCCTTGGGCTGGGGCGTGCACCACAGTCCACAGCCACTACATGGTTGCTTCCGGCCGCGGTTTGACGCGGTAACACGGGCAGCAGATAGCAGCTCGTGCCAGACGCTGCAGCAACTAGCGCGCCGCTGTGAGCTAGGCGCCGTCTGGCCGACAAGCTTGGACCGAGAGCGCACCGCCACAGCATGATGCACACAGCAAGCTTTGAGCTGCTTGCTAGCACAGGTAGGCGGTCCGACAATAGCGCAGGCGTGCGCAAAGTTGAGGCCAGGCTTTCCCCACCAGTCCTGCCTCGCTCGCAGCGCTGCGCTTCATTCGTCTGCTGCATGCTGGAGCAGCATGCCTTGCCAGCATCAGCATCAACAGATTCACGCGGAGAACAGCTCAGAATTGCAGCTGCAGAAGGCAAGGATGGCCCTTCCTGCGAGATGGGGCTCCCGAACTGACAAAAAGCCAGGGACGCCAGGGACGCCTTTGTCACACCTTACTTGCGCAACCACTGCACACACCATACTTCTGCCAACGCCTGGCCACCTTGCGCGGCACCACAGGCGCTCAGTCCTCGCTTGTCCACTTCAGTATAGATAATTTCGCCCACAGAACTGGGCTGCATTTCTGAAGGAGCTGCAACTAAGCGTGTTGAAGATATGGAAACACCGGTGAGTGCTCTGGGGTAAGCAGTGGCCTCCAACTCCAAGGCCGCGGACCCTCGTTTGCCTTTACCCTGCGGCTTTGTGGGAGCGACCCACCGGCATGGGGCCTTGAATGCTGTTGGAAGCTTGCCTGTGGGCGTGGCACCGGGAGAGGCGCAGGGCGAGCTTTCGACATTGACCAGAATTGACCGCCGCCTTATCTTCGTTTCTCTGCAGGGAGCTTCCCCTTGCCGACTGAACGTGGAGTCAGCATCAAGCCGGTATTATGCCTCTCGTGACCAGCAGGTGAGCTGCGCAAATACAAGTCGCACTCAGCTGCGATGCGGACATGTGACCGGTGCACGGGCCGACCAACCAGGCCGCCTCGCGTGATGTCGAGCATTGTGAATTATGGTATCGGAATCTGTTGAGGAGTGCCGCAACAGCTAGAGCTGTTGGCAGCTGCGCGGTTCCAAGCCCTTTCGGTCGCGACCGAACCTCAGGCAGCACCGCGTAATTTTGGGCAGAGAGATACACATCAATATGACGCTCAGCCAGATAGCTCAGCGCTGAGAAGCTTACGCCTGCGTGCGATGCATGCGGCGAGTGCGGCCCGCGCCTCTATGTGAGGCCCCGCGCCGATGTCCTGCCCGCGCGCCTATGTCCTGACCCCCCGCTTGTCCTGATGCAACCTACAGACCGCCAATGATGGTGGAGATCTGGAGTTTGATCCGTCCTCTCCATCGGTAAGTTCAGCGAGCCTGCTGGGTGTCATTTGTGCCAGCACGTGGCCATCTAGCGTCAATTTCGCCCGACTGCTAAAAGCTTCGTGCGCACAGTACTCGCGCCAGTAAGCTCAGGCCCACATCTGCATGCCTCGTTGCTAACAGGCCAAGTACTTCAACTACGACGATGGAATGGAAGAGACCGACTTGAAGATGTTTGGCTACAGCACGGCGGAGGCTCGTGGCTCCCCGGAAGCAAAGCCCGCATTGATGGCGGGTTGCCCCGGGGAACGCTGTCAACCGAGCCGCAGCAGCGTCATCTCCGCTGCCTGTCCTGTGGAGTCGCGGTCAGCAGTAGCCTCCAGCCCAGCTCGCCGCGTCAGCAGCGGCACCTTGCAGAACACCTGCCTGGCTACCTCGCTCGCCCGCAGCCTCAGCTCGGATCCCGCGGCGCCATCCAGCCCAGAGAACCCTAACACCGCGGCCGGCGTGGCCTCATTTAGCCGTGGGATACCCGCCACCAACGCCTCCACCTGCAACCCCGTGTCCACGGGCTACACCAGCAAATCCTTTGGCAACGGCAGCGCCGGCCCCCGCAAGTCCGCAATGATGCTGCCCGGCTTCATTACTACGCCGCCTGCACTGCCGCCGCCGGCGCCGGTTGGCGCCTCTGCCAGTGGGCCAGGCGGTGACCGCTCGTGGGGCAGCGGGAGTACACAGCGATGTGGAGCAGGCTGTATTTGCGCACGTGCTGGGGTCCATTCCCCTCACTAAGGAGGAGCAAGTCGCGCTGCTGCGGCAGCAGCCGTTGCCTATGCTTCGGGAAATCCTGCATCAGCTGCGGTCAGGGTTGGGGCGCACCACGGCGGCATCAGCGGCGCCAGCAGCAAGCTCCGCGGCCCTGGCGGCAACCACTGCAGCCTGTCGGGCGGCGGCAGCAGCCGGCCACACACAAACTGCGGTGGATGAGGGGGCTTGGCAGATTTTTGAGGCGGTGTTCAAGGGTACGTGGCAGCAGCTGGAGATGCAGAAGCAGCAGCACAAAGCGTGTGTGCGCGGCCAGGCCGGGGCTTCAGCGGGCCCTGGCAACGGCGGCCAGCAGCCTGCCACCGCACCCAATGCCGCTAGCGGCGCGGATGCGACTGTTGGCCGCGGTGCCACAACAACCAAGCCCGCGACAGGCATCCAGGACAAACGGCAGCAGGTGCCGCGCGCTCGTCCTGCAGCCAAGGGCACAGCTGCGGCGCGCGCGCAGCAGCCGCTGGCACGCACGCAGGCAGTGAAGGTGGGCAGCAAGCGTGCGGCCGGCATGGTCGAGTCGGCGGCCGGTCCCACGGCGCGGCAGATGGACGACCTTGAGCGGCCGACCAAGCGGCGAGTGGTGGAGGCGCGCGCGCCCGCAGCCGTGCCGGCACCCGCATCTGCACGCGTGGTGATGGCCGAACCACAGCAGCCCCAGCAGCACTGCCAGCAGCCGGGGCAGCTGCACCGCGGTAACGTGGCGACGGGGCACCACCACCAGGTGCCATCATACCCTGGCATCGCCTTCGCCACCTCCGCTACGGCGGTTCCGCAGCCGCCAGTGCAGCAGACGGTATATATCTCGCAACAGCAGCAACAGCAGCAGCAGCAGCAGTCGCTGCCCCTTGTGCGGCTGTCACATATTCAGTACCACTCACAGGGGTGCACCTGCGCGGACTGCTGCGTGTGCTACGGCGTGCCTGGAGCACCATCGCAGGGCACGCAGGTGCTAGCGCAGGCGCCCTCGTGGCCGCAGGCGCAGCAAGCGCAGTGGCAATGGGGGCCGACTGGCTTCATGTGTGTGCAGCGGCACGGTCAGGCGTACCCGGCGGTACACTACAGCGGCGCGTACGCGTATGCATACACGTAGCTGGCTTGCCACACATGGCCGCTGCCTCAGCAGCTATGGAAGTCACGGATGCACCGGGCAGCAGCCCAGCAGCTTGGGCGTGGTGCGGCACCTCGGGTGATGCATGCTGTTTTGTGAAAAAAACCCCGTCTTTATTTAGCAAGCTCGTCCATGCATGGCCATCGACTGATACCGGTATTTGCTTGATTGTTGAGCAAGGAGACGCGCAGTACGGTAGGCGCCCACGGGGCGGTCAGGGGCACGGTCAGGGAAGGAAAAGCGCGATGTGAATGATGTTTGAGGTCACGTGATTGATGGTGATGGACATAAGCAAATACAGAGTTGTCCCATACAGCGACCAGCTGAAGGCTTGTCCCGCTTGGAGTACTACGTTTGCATGCGTGAATCTGCCAATGGCTACCACAAATAAAACACCAAGTCTTGCAGTCCTGGCATCGAGTTGCGCAGCAGATCAGGTCTGTGTACAGTTGTACATACGCAACACGTGCCCGTGGCGCGTGGGGGTGTTGAGCTCGTCGCACGCTGTACTCTGTTACGGACATGCTCTAAATTGCGAAACGAAAGCGAAAGCACTCTGCTAGCCATACCCTTGGGAATGTACCCCGGCCCATCGAGTCATGAGCGCCGGTTTCCTGTTGGCAGGGTGTCCCATGGGCAACTCCTATAGTTGAGAACAGCGTGCTTGCGCTGCTCGGTCGAATGATCAAGAACGGTGTTGACGAACACCATTAAAGCGTCTGCACCAACATACGCGCTTACAAAGACACGCAGGCCATAAGCGTGCCTGCCAACACACCCGCACCCCCCCACACACACACAATGAACTACCCCCCCCACACACACACACAACACGCGCACACTGCACGCCGAGAGGGGCAACAATAAGGGGAGATATATGGTTGGCCATGGCGACGCAGGCAGATTGCCAGGCCGCCACCCAACCACCCACTGGCAACTATTGCCAGATGGTCTGCCCCGGGCCACAGGCCAACACACGGGGCAGAAAACCACCCCCCTCACCAGTTCCCCATAAACACATTACGCACCATAAACAACACTCCCCGCAGCCAGTGTAATCAACATCAGGGAGCATATGCCCGTCCACTGCCCTGGCCGCGCCGAACGTCCTACACTGCCGTGAGCTGCTGCTGCTTGCCTGCCGCTGTGCCACCTGGCTAACGCCTGGCTGATTTGCTGCGCTGACTGTGCCCCAGTGCCGCCTGCTCCGCGTCGCCACCACAAGCGCCCACCGCTGCCACAGCAGTATCCCGGCCACTGCTGCTATCCAGCCCTCCCTTCATCGCAACCTGCCTGCTGCGCTGTCGCCAATAAACGTGGGGGGCACTTACCGGTGCAAAACCGCTGCCACTGCAGCGGTACCGTCTCCGGTCACTGCATGTGCTGCTATCCGGTCTTGTCAGCAACCGCAACTCCCCGCCACACCAGATCCGGCCAAGCCGCAGCCGCAGCCCGTCGCTGCGGCCCGCCGTGCACCTGCTAGGAAACACACTACACAGCGGCCGTTAGCAGGGTCTGGCTGTCACCCGGTAGGAACCGCAGCGGGGGCTTTGTTCACCCGGGCAACCGCCGGACGGTTTGTTCACCAGGGCACCGCCGGACTGTTTTGGTAACCCGGGCACCGGCCGGGAGCTTTGTTCACCCGGGCAACCGCCGGACGGTTTGGTAACCCGGGCACCGGCCGGGAGCTTTGTTCACCCGGGCAAACGCCGGACGGTTGGTACCCGGGCACCGGCCGGGAGCTTTGTTCACCGGGCAAACGCCGGACGGTTTGGTAACCCGGGCACCGGCCGGGAACTTTGTTCACCGGGCAACCGCCGGAGGTTTGGTGACCGGCCGGGGGCTTTGTAACCGCCGGAGGGCTGTGACCCTGCCCACGGACTAGCGTGCACGACGAGAAGCTCCTGCGAAGCAACGGCCCGATGCCCGCTGGGTCCCCAGGCAGCCCCTTCCCGGTTCCTCTCTCTTTCGACAGCTAAAAGAACGACATACGTTACCAATGCGTGCGGGTACCCAGGCTCCACTCCGCTGGGTCTGCGAGCATGCGAAAGCGCTGAACAATGGGAGGTGGTCCCACGTGAAGCACGGAAAAGCGGCTGATCCGCACCACATCCACCTGTCTGAGGCCGAAGGTTTCGAAAATACCTCAATCTCCCGGACATAGCCGGGGTCGGGTTGTGCAGGCACTACCAGCCGGGTGCGCAGTCGCTAATCCAGACGGTCAAGCCACAGCACGATTAAGCAGCCACACTACTCATGGCTGCCTAACATCACGTGCTCTCACTCGCCCGTGGACCGCCAACTCAGACACCGGCCAGCAATATTAGCCCCGCGTGCCGGCGCCGCTTTTGGGCGGCTCGCGCTCTCCTCCTCCATGTGGCCTTGCCCGCCCCTCCGCTCCGCACATGCACACACTCGCCGCCAGCCCCGGGCCACCGCCGCCACCAGGCCCTGGGCCGCTGCCACTGGGGCCGCGGGTCGCCGCCGCCAGGCCCTGGGCTTCCGCCGCCAGGCCCTGGGCCTTGACCACTTGGGCCGGGGCCACCGCCGCCAGGCCCCGGCCGCCACCACCACCACCAGGCCGCAGCGCCGCAGGGCGCTCATTGCCCAGCAGCATCTCCATGAGTGCGTGCCGCATGTTCGTTGCCGAGTTGGCGTCGCGGCCCTTGAGGGGCGGGGGCATTTCGCAAAGATAGGGTATCGCTCATGTTTTTAGGCGTTCATTATGGATACTGCAATGGCGTTTCTGCTCAGCAAACCACCACCAAGGAGTTCCTTGTCCAGGCAACCACTGCTGCTGACTTACCCACACAGTCCCGCAGTGCTGGCACACTTGGACGTCATGGGCCCGCGAGCCACCAAACGGAATCACCACCTGCAGGCAACGCCGCCCGTTGTTGAGCACGCGCCGCCCGCAGTTCGCGCACACCTGAGGGGGAATGTAGCCAGGCAGGGTCACGCTAGCGGTTATTCGTGTGTATCATCAAGCCTCAAGCCCCGGGGAACCAAAATGCGATCCTGGTGCCCCCGACCCCTGGCCCCCAGTCCACGTGCCTGGCTGGTGTAGTACTCATCCACGTACACCACCAGATGCGCGCGTACTTCCACTAGCAGCCGCAGCAATGCCCGGTTTGGGCCCCGCCCCGGCCTGCTGATGCCGCCGCCATAGCCAGTGTTGGCGTTGCCCCAGCCAACAATTACCTCCTCCTTGGGCCTGCCACCCGCCAGTCGCTGGGCAGTCTGCTCAAGCACCTGTGTGCACACCATAGATAGAGAATGATCAACATACAATGCAGAAATCAGTGCAGAACCGATGCAGGTTTGTCACCTTTTGCGTCCGAATGTGGACCGTCAGGCGCCACCGCCGCTGACCCCACTGGCGGTAATGGCGTAGCAGGTGCCACAACCCGACTGTGCCCTGCTGCGCTCGCGCCGGTAGCCGCGCGCCGCCTGGCTGCTGTACCTGTGCAGCGCCTGCCGCCTGGCTGCTGGACCCGGCAGCGGCCTGCACTGGCCCGCCCTGCTGCGCCCGCGCCCGGCGGCCGCGCGCCGCCTGGCTGCTGTACCTGATCTGTACCTCCATAGAGGTGCCGAATCCGCCACTCGTGGTCAGCTGCGGACGCAACCCGCGGGCTAGGGATCCCGGCCTGGAAACGTTTCAGCGCAGGCTGCTCCTCGAGTCGTGATTGCTGCCAACGGCTGCGACCTGTTTGGCCGGTGCGCTTGCGGTAACTAGCGCCAGACAGCCGTATGTAGCACGCGCGCTGCTGCCGGCGCCTTGCCGTGGCTGCACGCCGCTGCTTGCGCTCGCGCCGGCCCTGCCACCCACGTGGCTTCCGCCTGAACATCCCGTGTGAGCTTCCTCGCCGCCCGCGCCCGTGCTGCTTTCCCCGCTGCCGCTTCCGCCACTTGCGGTTGCGTCGCGCGATGCCCCGCAGTCGCCTGTTCCGTCGCCGGCGCTTTGCCCGGTCCCTCTTTCGCTCCTGTAGTGGCCGATCCGGCCCTTGTGCCAGGCCCGCGGGACCGGCCCAAGTGCGCGGAGCGCGGAACGGGCCTTGCTTACTGTGCGGACTGAAGGCGGCCAAGTAGCCAGCGCAGGCCACCAAGTAGTTGATGCAGCCTGGATCGACAGCCACAACACGCATAGCATCCAGGGCAGCTAGCGTATACTGCGCAAGCGTCATGCCTTCAGCGACCACGCCGGGAACTGGGTTTTTCCCCGGTGCCTTCCTGGTCCGCTTCGGCTGCTGCATGGCTCGCCGCGTGGCTCGCTGCGTGGCTCACCAACGCCGCCGACACCGCCACCACTGCTGCTGCTGTCGCCGCCGCCGCCGCCAGGCCCCGCGCCGCCGTCACCGCCGCCCGCAATCAGCACAACGCATGCATCGGCACCGTCTGAGCGCAGAAACCCCGCAAAGTCGAGCCCGTTTCGAGCCAGGTGTCTCACATCAAACCCACCCAGCTGCCACGTTCGGTCCTCCTGCTCCTGCGGCTGCTGCGCCTGCGGCTGCTGCGCCTGCGGCTGCTGCGCCTGCTGTTGCTCCTGTAGCCACGGCACAAATGTTACGTGTGCACTTGCGAACGACCGCCAGCCACCAGCATGCGCCACGGCGTCCTTGACCGCCTGCTGCACAGTTATCGCGCCGCCACCAAT
>JAEHOD010000007.1:2517500-2641453 GCA_016834595.1 Chlamydomonas schloesseri | reverse complement strand
CCTTACCTCACTCCTCCCTCCCTCCTCCCTCCCTCCTCCCTCTCCCCCTGCCCCTGCTGCTCCCCTCCCCTCCCCGCCCCCCCTTCAGGAGTGTGTGAGCGGCAGTACTGCGCTGGTGGCGCTGATGCTGGGCAGCTCGCTGTGGCTGGCCAACGTGGGCGACTGCAGGGCGGTGGTGTGCGACGACGGCGAGGCGAGGTGAGGGCACGGCCGGAGGGGGCGTGGATGAGGATGTGTTAGAGATAAAAAGGGAGAGTACTATGAAAGATGTGGATGTGGATGTGTGTGTGGGGGGGTGCGGGCGTGGGGTGAGGGTGTATGTGTTTGGGGGGGGTGAGTTCATTCCAGAAACCAAAGCGACCATGAGGGAGGTGGGGCCGTGTGGGGGCTGCGATCTGGGTGCGGCGCAGCACCACGGGCGGACAAGGCTGCTTGGCTGGCCGGGAGCTTGTCGTGCCTCTCGCATGTGGGTTGTGACCTTGCTTCCTCCTGAACCTCCAATCTTGGATGTCGTTGGGCGTTGGGCGTTGCAGGCAGTTGACGGTCGACCACAAGGCGGGCGCCGCCGCGGACGCCAAGGCGGGGGCGGCAGGGGGCGGCGGCGGCGGCGGCGGCACTGGCGGCGGCGGCGGCAGTGCGGACGGGCCCACACCCAGCGGCGCATCCATGACTGAGCGGCGGCGGCTGGAGTCACTGGGAGTGCAGCTGAGCGCTGACGGCTACTTACAGGTGTGTGGGTGTGGGGGGTGGTGGGTGTGGGGGGTGGTGGGTGTGGGGGGTGGTGGGTGTGGGGGTAGTTCATTCCAGAAACCAGAAGCAAAACGACCAAGAGAACCCGAACCAACCAGCCCAACCCAGAGCGCGGAGGTGGTGGGGGGTAGGGTGGGGTGGGCGAGCGGGCGGGCGGATGCCTGGGTGGCTGGTGGGGAGGGAGATGCAGGCATGCCGGACTTCAGCTGACGAACCCTTCTTTCCCTGGGCATGATGGACGGAAATCAATGGTTTTGCGCGCAACGCTGTGATGTAAGGAAGCAACACCTGGTGGCCACCTGAATGCGCAGATGACGGCCCCGGACGGCAGCTGCTCCGACATCGCGGTCAGCCGCAACCTGGGCTGTGCGCACCTCAAAAAGGCCGCCACGCCCACCGCCGCCTCCGCGTCATCGTCCGCCGCCGCGGCCGCCGCCGCCGCCACCTTCCGCCGGGCCACGCTGCAGTACTTCCCGCAGCACTACAGCCACCACGGGCACAGCTACAGCCACGGCCACGGCGCCGCCGCCGGTGGCGGGGCTGTAGCGGGTGCCGGGTACGGGCACGGGCGCAGCGGCAGTAGCAGCTTTAGTCACGCCTCCCGCGGCCACCTGCATCACCCCCACCTGGGTGTGCACCACAGCCACCACGGCAGCCACGGCAGTAGCAGCGGGCACGGCAGCAGCGGCGGCGGCGGCGGCGCCGGCGCTACAGCCGGCGCCGGCGGCGGCCGGCCGCACCTGACCTCGGCGCCCGTTTCCGTGGCGCAGGGGATGGATGGAATGATGTCTTCGGCTGTAGCACGGGGCGTGGGTGGCACGGCTGTAGCAGCCGGCACGGGCAGCGCGCCCTACCTGCGCGGCAGCGGCAGCAGCGCCTCCTTCTCCGGCCCCTGCAGCGCCTCAGCCGCCGGCTCCACGCCCACCTCCAGCTCGCTGCTACAGCCGCTGCTGATCCCGCAGCTACAGCCGCTACAGCCAGCGCGCTTCGACGCGCCCAGCGACCCCACCGGGTTTGCGCCCAACGGCGCGGGGGCGCACGCGAACGCCAGCCACCACCCGCCCCTATTCCACAGCCGCAGCGCGCACCATGCATCCGGCTCGGGGCCTGCTACAGCCGCAGCAGTGCCCGGCAGTAGCAACGGCGGCAGCCCCTCCTACAGCAGCACCCGCGGCGGCGGCGGCGGCGGCGCCGCCGCCGCCGCTCTCGCCATCCAGCTGCAGCAGCACTACAGCCCCCACGCCGCCGCCGCCCACCTCCACGGCCACAGCTACAGCCACTTCTCGCCCGCCTCCGCCTCCGCCCAGGCCCAGGCCCAGGCCCTTCACCAGCAGCAGCTCCACCAGCAGCCGCAGCTCCACCACCACGTCCACCTGCACCTCCACCACCACCACGGCCGCAGCCACCCCCACCACCCCCACCACACGCCGCACCACCGGCCCCAGCTGGACCTGGTGCGGGAGGACTCCAGCCAGCCGCCGGCCGCCACCCAGCCGCCCCCATGCATGGAACCCCCACCCCCCTCGGAGGAGGACCGCTCAGCCACGGCCTCCGCCACCATGGCCATGGCTGGGGGCAGCGGCGGCCTCGAGCTCGGCTGCGGCCGGCTGCCTCCCCCGCTGCCGCCGCCGCAGGAGCCGCAGCCGCTGGGGCAACCGGAGGCCGGGGGGCAGCCGCCGCCGCCGCAGCAGCAGCAGCAGCAGCAGCAGCCGCCGCAGCAGCAGCAACAGCAGCAGCAGCCGCCGCAGCAGCAGCCGGATGGGGCCGGGTACATCGGGATACTGTCCAGCAGCCCACCCCGTGACCCACGGCTGCGCTACGTCAGGGCGCCTCCGGGCCAGCAGCAGCTGCAGCAGCAGCAGCCGCGTGAGGAGCAGCAACAGCCGCCGCAGCAGCAGCAGCAGCTGCTGCAGCCTCACGGGTTGGATGTGGGGCCGCCGCCGCCGCACCTGGCCCGCATCGCGACCAGCCCTGGCGCTGGCGACCGGTCCCGCAGCAAGGGCGGCGGCAGCTCGGGAGGTGCAGTTGCAGGGCCCGCCGAGGCAGCGGCGGCAGGCGCAGCGCCAGCGGGCGACCTGCCCTCTCGCGCTTCCGCGCCGGCACCAGCGGTGGCGGCGGCGGCAGCGACGCACACGCTGGGCATGAGCCCGCGACCGCCGCGGCCGCCATCCAGTGGCGGCGGCGCCGCGGTAGCGGGGGCCATCGCCGCCGCCGCTGCGGCCGCAGGCGCAGCGGGCGGCGGGATCAGCCAAGCCAGCCCGCGGCCGCCGCCCTCGCCCGCGGCGGCGGCTTCGCCCGGCCTGGCGGAGCGCCCGCCCGCGGCGGCGGCGGCGGCGGCGGCGGCGGCGGCTGGCGGCCACGGCCTGGGCCCTGCCAGCAGCGTGGGCGGCAGCGGCGGCGGCAGCGGCGGCGGCGTGGGAGGAGGCTCGCTGCTGGGGCTGCCGCCGCTGCCGCCCAGCCCCTCGCTGCCAGGGACGGCGGCCGTAGCAATGGCTGCTGCTGCAGCGGCCTCCTCGTCCTCGTCGCCGGGCGTGATGCAGGGAGGCGTGTTTTACCACCACGGCCGCAGCGGCAGCGGCGGCGGCGGCGGCAGCAGCCGCGTGCGGGACCGCAGCCCCACGTCGCCCTTCCCGCGCACCAGCGCCGGCGCTATCACGCTGCCGCCGCTGGACGAGGGGAGCAGCAGCGCCGAGGTGGGCTGGTCCGACGGCGGCGCGGCGGCGGCGGCGGCGCTGACAGCGATGGCGGCCCGCACGCAGCTGCGGGACAGCAGCGGCGGCGGTGGCGGCGGCGGCGGGCCCAGCAGCACTGGTGGCGGCGCTGATGGCGCCGCGGCAGTGAACGGGACAGTGGCTGCGGCGCACGCCAACGGGCCCGGCACGATCGCCGACGGCCAGCAGCAGAACGTTGGCAGCAGCCAGGGCGGCGGCGGCGGTGGTGCGGCTGTAGCTGGTGCTGCTACTGCCGGTGCCGGTGCTGCTACTGCCGCGGGCCTGCACAGGAGCGGCAGCGGCGGCGGTGGTGCCAGCAGGGGCAGCAGCACGGCGTTTGAGCTGCTGCACGCGGAGAGCTTCAGCAAGTGGACGCTGGCGTCTGCCTTTGCGGACCCGGCGGCGGCGCCCGCGGTGTCGGGCGGCGCGCCGCCGCCGCCGCCCGGGACCGGGCCGGAGGCGGGGCCGGGGGCCGCCGCCACCACTGGCATGCCACCCTTGCGGGCCCTGCCGGCGGCAACGGCCACAGGGGCGGCGACGGGCTGCGCGGAGGCGCCCGCGTCAGCGCCGGGCAGCGGGCCCTCGGGCAGTCGGGGCCGGCCGCTGCTGCAGCTGCCCGGCGACGACAACACCCCACACCTGGCGGATGGTGGTGGTGGTGGTGGTGGTGGCGGTGATGGCGGCGGTGGTGGAGGCGACGGCGGCGCTGGGCCGGGCACGCTGGTGTGTGACGGCGCAGGCGCGCTCATCCCTGACCCGGTGAGGAGAGCAGCGTGGGAGCGCATGCACGGATTGCGTTCGCGTTCGCGCGGCGTCGGCGCTCGCTTGTTGCGTTCTTGGGCACCCCTTCCCCACGATCCCTTCGACCCCCAGCTGCTGACCCGGCGCCGGGGTTGCCGCCTGCTACCCATCCTCCTTCCAATGCCCTGCTGCCCGGCTGCCCTCCCGGCCTCCCCATCCGGCTTTTTCCGGCTTGGTTCCGCTTGGCGTGGTGTTGCCAACCCCTGATGTTCACAACCCCACCTCCTGCCCCACCTCCCCCGCCGCCTCTCCTCCTACCTCAATCAATCAGGACCTGTTCCACTACCAGATCAGCACCGACAGCGAGTTCCTGGTCGTGGCCTGCGACGGCGTGTGGGACGTCATGCGCAACGGCGAGGCCTGCCGCATGGTGCGTGCGTCGGGCGGCGTTTGCTGCTGCTGCTGCTGCGGCGGCGGCGGCGGCGGCGGCGGCGCGTTTGCGTTTGTGTGTCTGGGGGGTAGCCATCCATCGGATGGTGTCTGGGGGGGGGTGCCATGCATGCTTGGTTAATGACGAGGGAGGTATAGACAGACGGTGTGACACAGAAGGGGGGGATTGGGGAGGGTAGTTCATCCTAGAACCTCAAGTAAACCAGCCCAAGGGGGGAGGGGGTGTTGCCCTGTGCTTCTAAAAAAAGCAGTAGGCGACGAGTGTGCTCCCCCACGCCTTTTCACCCTTCACCCCACAGCCGCGGCCGTGCAGACGGACACTGTGCGCCACCGTGCCCTCCCTCCTGCTCACTTCACCTACCCTCACACGCGCCATGCCACCACTGCCCTCGCCCTCCTCCTTCCTCCTCCTCCTCCGCACCTGCTGCTGCTGCTGCTCCTGTACACCTGTCGCATCCATCAAACATCCACACCGCCATCCACACCGCCATTCACACCACGACCCACAACAACAGGTGCGGCGCTGGCTGGCGGACGGGCGCAGCGCCGCCGCCGCCGCCGAGGCGCTGTGCACGTCGGCGCTCAAGCTGGGCAGCGGCGACAACCTGACGGCGGTGGTGCTGCGCTTCAGCAGCCGGCCGCTGGCCACCGCGCCCAGCCGCTCCATGCTGCGGCGCGTGGCGTCGGAGTTCATGAGCTGATACGGTATTGCGGTACGAAGGTGTTATGGTGGGACGGTAGCGGGTCGGGAAGGGGGGAAAGAGGCGAGTTCGAATGCGGTGATGACTTGGTGGTGGTGGGCGGGGCCTGTCAGCTGGGCTGATTCAGGTGAGAGGTGATGGAGTGGTGATGTGGATGTTTTTCTGCTATGCCCCTGTCGTATAGGAGGCTGCCCTGGGCCTGGGCCTGGGGCTGGGCCTGGCCTGGGGTGTGGTTTTGTTCAGGTGCTGTTAAGGATGCGGATACTGGCGAAAGAGAGTGGAGTACTGTATCAAAACCTTCTTGTATGTATGTGATGACCTCCAACAAAGCTTTTTGGGGCCGGGCGGCCCGGACCGCCAAAGGCGAGGTCCAGTTGTGCACTTCTGCACGTTTTGTTCAGGGCGCGGGAACGGGTCCCGCCGCATGCGCATGGCGCTACGTTACGTTAGTAGTAGCGGGGTTGTTGGTGCAACACGGTGGCGGCGTCAGATAGAACTGCATCCGTGTGCGCATTTCGCATGCTTGGCTAGGTGCACAGGAACACAGGCATCGATCAGGCAGTAGGTGCTGCGCTGCAAAGGTTGGGCTAGGATGATGATGTGGTTTCGCAATTCAGCGCATGTCCGTAACGTGGTATGGTTGTCAGGAAGGTTTCCGTAATATTCAGGCCGGTGGATGGCGTGAGCTGGAGGGGTCATTATTTATATCAGGGGGAGGCTGGCCCCCAGCAGCGCACGCTACGGTAGTACACACACACACACACACACACACACACACACACATTCTGGTGAGGATATGCAAAGCAGCGTCTTGTCTCGTGGCTGCGGTAACCCCACCATGACGTTTGGTATGCGTGGTGGATGGCATGCGTTTTTGGATCGTGTTGGTGTGTGTTGTATCTTCTCTGCCCCCGTGACTCCGCCTTCATCCCCCCTGACCCCTGGCTCACAACCCCTGACTCCTGGCTCTCCACATTTGTCTTCGATTGGGGCTCCCCGTTGGGCTCCCCGTTGGCGCGCCCGGCCCTTGCAGGGGGCGCGGCACACCCATACGTTTCACAACTGCGGGTTGCATACGATGACGGAACACACGTTCCCGGCCACCGCCGACGGTACAAAGCTATTGCTTAGGCCATAAGCTACACGAATCCACCGCTAGCTGACCCCCTGGCTGGCGTGCCTCGGCCCCCGCGCGGCCCACAGCCACACGCATACCGTACTTGCGCACACGCCAATGAGCAGCAGCCAGGAGCAGCCTTAGCTGCAGGGGTACGCTCCCCTGTTACCCGGCGTCTTGTGGGACACCTGCCCTCCCCTGCTGGTGACCGTCAAGAGCGCCATTTCACCTGCACCCATTCACGCTCGACCTCTCAACCCACTTTGGGGGCACGCCCCATGGACCGCTGGGCGGTGCGCTAGTTGCTCTGTGCGCGGATAGGGCCAGGTGCAGCACCCAGCTGTAACCGCGCCTACCTTTCATGGCACTACAGCTACATACTATCTGGTAACATGCGCAAAACGTTTGCTGCTTAACGGCAGAAAGGATCACAGGAACAAGCCGCAAAAGCAGAGAGGGTAGGATCCATGGATTCTGCGAGTGGACCATGTTCTCTCTTATGGGCTCCGTGCGTCCGCCGAAAACATCTTATTATAATTGACAGAGCGCTTACGATGAGCAGTGAATTCCTGGATGTATTTTTTCCCTTCGGGAGCTTTGCGCTGCGCAAACATATTCCAAAGCTATTTACACGCTTGTTTCCGCCCGCGCTGCAGAGAATATGCGCTCGACCTGTACTAGCATTGCCCCTGATCGGCAGTCCACCGCTACTAGTCCGCTGGCCCTCAATCGCGCCGCTCATCCTTGTCGGCCTGCTCCTCGGGCTGTATGGCCATTTTAAATTCCAAAAAAAGTATTCGCATCGACCGCCTACTCCTTCTATATCGCTGTCGTTCGGGTTTTACGCGCTTATGTGCACCGCCGGTGAGTTGCAGAGTCAGCACGCCCCCGCGCCGCGCAGGCCCCAGCACGCTAGGGACGCTGATTCGGTGCTGGTGCGCGTTTGCATCCTCTAGCCACACACCCATGTTCAACAGACCACCAGCCCCCACACTCTTGAGCTGCGAAACCGCCGCGGGCCTAGCCCTGCGTCTCCTGGTCCTCGTCCTCCCCGCTTTCCTGAGGGCCCCTTCCGATTCCTCCCCCGCTCCCGTTTCCCCCGCGCCGCAGCGCTGGTGTGCCACTGCCTGCTGCCACGCTCCAGCGAGTGGCAGCTGGCCATGGTTTCGCTGGACATTGCGGCCACCGGCAGGTAAGGGGGTTGGAGGATGGCGGCGGCTGGACTCACGGCGACATTTTGTTTTGTTTTGGGGGTGGATGGGAGAGGAGCACGTGCACGTGCAGGAGATTGGGAGCTTGGGGGATGGGGCGCGAGCAGGTGGGTTTCACAGCCCGCCACCGGCCATGTGACTGCACCAGCTGAGGCACTGAGGAATTCTTACGGTGTGCTGCTGTCCGCGCCTTCGCTGCGCAGCTGCGCCTTCTCCGCGCTGTACGCCTGCCTGTCGGACGAGCTGGGAGACAGCCTGCGCAAGGCCTGGCGCGGCGGCCCAGCCGGGGCGGGACCAGGGGCTGGGTCCGGGGCAGCAGGACCCAAAGCGTCGCCATCTGGGTCGGCGGCAGCAGCAGGCGGTAGTGCGGCAGGCGTGGCGGAGGTGGCTGTGGCCGCGGGCGCGGGAGCGGCAGCGGCCTTAGGGGCCGGCTTTCGCACGACGCCACCGGCGGAGCCCGCGCCGCCGCTGGTGCAGTCCCAGCCGCCCGCTTCGGTAGCGGTGGTGGACAGGCGGGCCGCGGCACGTGCCAAGCGGCGGCACATTGTCAACCTGGTGACGGGCAACGGGCTCATTAACATCTCGGCGTGAGTGATGTGCTGGGGGCGAGCACGGCGGCAGTTGATTTTAGGGGTAAACGGGCGCACTGTCACGGTGGCGAGAGGCTGCCGGCTGCTGGCTAACTAGGCAAACTACCTCACTTTCCAGCTGTGTGGTGTTGAAGCATGCCTCGCATGCCTTCGCACCGCCGGGACTTGGGCGCTTGCATCCACCACCACCACCACCACCACCTGCATCACCGCCGTGCTGGCCATGATGGTGACGCCGCCCATGCTACACACCGAACTGCTCCGCAGGTTCTGGGGCGTGCGGGTGCCGTTCATGGCGGAGGCCATCTATATCGGCACCTCGGTGGTGGCGGCCGTGGGCGTGTCCGCTTACGTGCTGCGGCGGGGGCTGGTGGGTGCGGAACGCTGCTCTGCTGGGGGAAGGAGGGAGAGAGGGAGGCGCGGGTGCATGTGCTTCTTCGGCCTGTTGATGGGCTGATGGGAAGCCTCATCTACAGTCCCGGCCTGCTGCACCCGTCACATCCAGCCCGCCTCTCCCGCACCATGCTCTTCCTCCCCCCCCCGCCCCCCACGCGCAACTGAGCCACCAAGCGCGGACCGCCGACCCCGCCCGCCCGCCCCACCCTCCAGGTGGGCCGGCAGTGGCTGTGGTTCGGGCTGATGCTGCTGGGCGCGGCGGTGGCGCTGGCCGGCATCCCCCTGGATGCCCACCTGTGCCTGTGGCTGGGGCCGCACGCCAACCACGTTGTACTGCTGTTCGCCGGGTGCGATCTCATCATGTACGGCCTGGCGCAGTACGTACAGGAGGACCTGGCTGTACGGTACGACCAGCCGTACTACGAACGGCGACGGGCGGCGGCGGCGGCGGAAAAGGCGGCCGAGAAAGCGTCAGCAGCTGCGGAGCAGAAGGCGGAGAAGGCGGCGGTGCAGGGCAAGGGGCAGGATGGGGCCGCGTCCGTGGTGGGCGGCCAGGCCCGGAGGAGGGGGCGGTAGGGGGCGGTACATGGCGAACAGAAGGTAGGCGATAGCAAGCAAGGGAACAGGTGTGCGGCGTCCCTGGTAGGCCCCGGTGAAGGGGCAACCGATATGTTAACAAACTGGCGCACGCATTTGGTATGTGACTGAGGCAATGAAGATGTGAGCTCATGAATTGAATCGGGTGGCGAATGTTGAGGA
The DNA here is from genome assembly GCA_016834595.1 of Chlamydomonas schloesseri. Classification (NCBI taxonomy): domain Eukaryota; kingdom Viridiplantae; phylum Chlorophyta; class Chlorophyceae; order Chlamydomonadales; family Chlamydomonadaceae; genus Chlamydomonas; species Chlamydomonas schloesseri. The sequence continues at coordinate 2,632,027 of JAEHOD010000007.1, read as the reverse complement.
TGGCTTCTGCTTCAAAGCCAGGACGTGAGTGCCGGGTAACAGGCCTGCTTTGCAGGACGCATGCATGCCGGTAGCTCCCTTAAACCTCGCCGTAAACGGACCCTGCTGGCCGTTACTGTGCTTGTCAGGAAGAATATATCATTGCTTTGCAACAGGGGCATGCGTGTGATGTGACCAAGGCGGCGGCTGCACGAATGTGCAGGCCTAGGGCTGCCACGGAGGGGATGGCGGGAGGTAGGTGTGGGCCACCCGCTGCTAGCGGTGCAGAATGGACGCATGAAGGTGCGCCAGTCCGAAGGCCCTTGCAGTCAACGTCTCCCGCACTTGAAACCAGAGCGAGCCCAAGTACTGGTGGTCAAGGCTTTGTGCCCCCACGGGGTGCCCCCTGGCGTCCACGCCGACAAGATTGGATCGGGCTTCATGCCAGCCGGCCAGTGCCCCACACAGCCCGCTACTCGTAATGGATTTATATGAATCATAAGAATTCAAAGCGTCACAGCCCAGATAAATACCAAGAGCGGCAGTTTGTGTCGACCTTTGTAACGGTGGACCCGTAAAGTTTTTAATTCTTGTTGAATCATTATCGCTAAGAGTCGTTTGAGAAGTGCACATATACCGACCTTGTAGTGGTGGAACGGGGCGGCCTTGCGCGCAGCAAGGATGCGGATGCGCACTGTCCCAAGCGCACATGGAAGCCGGGCTGCTTCAGCGGCCTCACCGACCCACTGCGTTGGCGGCAGCCAGTAAGTACTTGACGTGATGCTGGCTGTGCGCGTAACCTTAAAGCGCCGTCGTCCCGTTACATGGCAGAGTAGCCCTAGGTCTGGCGCAGCACAACGCCACGACGCCACCTCGCTCTTGCGCGTCGTGCCTGTGACCTCGCTGGACATGTCGCCGGGCCCCACAGCGCTATCCTCCTCAACGGGTGCTGCGGGGAACGGCGTGCCTTTGCCGCCTAGCCTCCCGCCGCCGCCACGGCGTGTTCCGGCGGCAGCGGCACCGGCAGCGGCAGCGGCGCCGCCCTCCGCCAGCAAGACGACTGCCTCAGCTACGGCACCACTTAGCACACCTCATATTCCGGGTGGCGAGCGGGGCCCGCAGCTGCTGTCGCTGGACCCATACCTGGCCCCGGAGTCCCACCCCTGGTTCCGGCGCATCGACGTGAAGGAAGACCGCTTGGTGCACCGCAGGTGCGTGTGACCGTGTGGGTGGGTGTCTGTGGGTTAGGAGGCGCGCGGTGCATGTGTGGGCTTCCTGTCCCTGCAAAGCTAGGCTGGTTGTGGGTGCATTGTCGCGGGATGGGACATGGCGTACATGGACTCCCGGAATCGGCTGGTAAGGCACGGGCTCCGGGTGCGTCCTCACTACTCGCGTGTGCCTTCTTCTGGCCCCTCGTGTGGAGCCTGCGCCGGCTGCGGCCGTTGACCCAGCGGCAGGGCAAACCCATCCCCGTATCCTCCCGCGCACACACGGCCGCGCCGCCATGCACGGCTGGTTGGCCTTTGGGCTACCTCAGACAAGCGCCTGACCCCGCCCTGCCTCACGCTCCCCCTTATCACGCACGTGCAGGTACATGGCAATGTACGACCGAAGCGTGCAGTTCACGTCAACCACCGGACAGGTGCGTACTATATGAGCATGCATAATAAGCTGTCGTACTACGGTAATGCAACCCAGAGGCGCGGCCGGGGCCGGGGCAGGGTGGGGGCGGGGCCTGCAGAGCGCGTGCTGGGGGTCAAGCTGTGATCAGCCCTGACCATATCCCCCATAAGCTAGCAGAGTCGAGAATGCAGGAGTGGGCGCGTTAGCTTGACCGGGATTCAGTTAGCGCACTAGCAATCCCGGTCACCTGGCACTTATGTCGCAGAGCCACACGGTGCAGTACGACGTGGTGGGCAACCCGCACTTGGACTTCCGCTTCTCGGTGGCCTTCCCCTTCCACCCCGCCACCGCCACCAGCCCGGCGCAGGTGCGGACCGCTGGGTAGTGGTGCTGAGAGGCTGGCTATGCACATTGCCATGTGTTGCTGCTTTCAAACAAACCGTTCAATCAAGACTAAAGTGCACACCGGCGGGACAGGTCACGCTGGTGCGGGAGTATGCTCAGGGGCCCAACGCGCTGATGGTGGGTGGGTGGCGGGCAACGCAGGGGCGGGGCGAAAGCGCTATCTGCTTGCAAAGACGTGGTTCATGATGTGATGGACTGTTGGCATCATTCATCATGCTGGCATCATTCATCATGTTGGCATCATTCGTGCGTGTGCGACATGTGAGCCGATGTTGTCATCGACCGCAACTGCGCTGTGCTACTTCCAGTTCACGCTGCCCTGCGGTGGCTTTGACCCGCGCCGCCACACCAGCCTGCGGCATTGCGCCATCGCTGAAATGCGTGAAGAGGTGCGCCCAGAGCAAAAGACGGGTGTGCGTATATTGTTGGTGCCTGGCTTGGGAGCTCGGTATTTTGTTGTATGCGCGTGTACCATCCCGCTTGCCCCTCACCCCCTGGACCCCGTGCACGGCCTGCAGGCCATGCTGGTGGGCGGCGAGGTGGTGGACCTGCTTCCCGAGGACCACCCGGGGCAGAGCGAGCTCAAGTGGAGCCGCAACAAGTTCAAGCCGTTCCTGTTCATCAACCCTCGGGTAAGGCGTCCGCCGTAACCCACTTACCCCTGCTGTCGTGCTCACCAACCCCACACGCCCCTGGCCGGTGTGAGCAACACTGGATCTTCCTCCGCCATGCACCTCATGCAGTTTGACCCGTCGGGCTGCGCATCCCGTGACGAGGAGGAGCTCACGATTGAGGTGGTGCGCGTGACCATTCCGGTGAGGGGAGGGAGGGGGGGCAATCGTCTGCGGAGCCTGCGAATAGGAGCCCACTATGGGTCTCGACCAGGTGGCCCCTCGCAAAGGTCGGCGTACCCTCGCGCGCACTCGCTATAATGCACGCATGCGCACGCACGCGCCATGTTGCTTCCTTGCATGGCTGGGACGTCCACACTCGCGGTCCGTTTGCCATGTTGCTCGTGTACACATACACACATACACACATTCACACACACACACACACACACACACACACACACACACGCAGGAGCTGTACGGCATCATCTTGGGCGGCCAGATGATGCTGCCCAGGTGGGTTGGGGGCGCGCGTGTGTGTGGTGGTGGGGGGCAGGCGCTGAGGGTTTTACGCCCTTGAAACACGGGCGCGGGCACCCCTGAACACGGGGGCACGCAACCTACATGGCTACCACACATACCGGTATATGCGTGGCCGGAGCCATCCGGTCGGCTCAATATGATGATGCCTGAAATACTTAGGCGATCGGACGCGCCGCGCTGAAGCTCGACGCGACATGTGCCGTGCGCAGCGTGTTCGCGACATTCCTGGCGCTGGAGGCCCTCAAGGCGCGCAAGCTGCTCGCGTGCTGATTAATGAGCGGCCAGGCTGGATTTATGCAGTTCGTACTGCTGGTGCAGGCGTGTCGAGGAGCTCCGGCATCTCTTACCGCTCATGTTGCAATGGGCGCGAGCTAAAAGTTGTGGCATGGCGCGGCACTGTACCCCGAACCTGGTCTGTTGGGGGTCTGTACTCTAGACAGGAGGAGACCTTGTGGAGGTCTCGTCCATTGTGCTATACAATGTTTGCATTATGCATACGGCAAAAGGGTGCACGATCTGCTCAGGTTGCGGAAATCATGAGCGCGACCGGTTGGCGTGTCCGACACCCAAAGTGGCCGGGGGCAAAGTGTGCGTGCCGTGCGCGTGTCATGGAATGGAGTACCCAGTGCGCGCCCGCCGTTGCGCGGTTGGCCGGTTCACAACAGGCTTGTGCATTCTGTACTCACACTTAGTTGATTTTTAACTATGATTGATGATTGACGCTTGTCATTTGCGAAGTAAAAGCGTTGGCAGGAAACAAAGGCAAGCATTCGCCTTCGCGCAAGCTGTGCCGCTGTTGGCACCTCATCGCTTTGTATTCACTTGTATAGCCTGTGATCCATAAGCGTGGCATCTCGGCCTTTGACTCCTCCGATTGACTCCTCGAGCGCTGAACGCCCGAGTAAAGAGTATATCGATTCCCCTTCGCGCACGGAAATGACGTCTTCATCTTCTAGCAGTAAGTCTCATAATCAAGCTACGCTTTAGCTTACAAGTAGCGCGCCTTCAACTCGCAATCACGAAAACCCGCTTTCATGAACTGCACTTCGGTGCACCCTAGCGAACTTCTCTTGGGCAGTTATGATAATGTGTGCACTGGGAGCCCTTTACCATGATGCGCAGAAGTAGAGGGCAACGAGTCGGACTCGGCGCAAACCGTGTTCGCGGCGTGTGGAGATTGTCTGGGCCCAGTCCGTCGTCTTTGTCTTAGGCGCCCTTCTTAGATCCCAGCGTGATACAGCTACTTGGATGCGACGATGAGCACGGGTTGTCGCTGCAGGGCAGCAGACCGCTTCTCTGTTCGACCGGCGTCGCTTTCCCCTCTTTTTCCAATGTCACGCTTCCTCGCACCTGCGCCCTTATCAACGCCGCAGACGGGCCGGGATCTAGCCTCAATGGGAGTGGCGTGGCGCCACCAGGGACCCCACGGCCGGTCGCCGCAGCCCCCTTCGCTGCTGCACCTGGGGTCGCAACGAGTAACGCCTCCACTAGTACCGACGTCCTGGCGACCGAGGCTCACCCCTGGCACGAGAGGTTTGATGTGCTGGAGGACAGACTGATTCACAAGCGGTGCGTCTGCGCATGATGCTGGAGTGTGTGGGGCACGCGTACGGCTCCCCGGTACTTCGGTTTCCTGCTTGGGGCGGCCCTTCCGCTGGCAGCTGGTTGACCTTTGGGCTACCTCAGTCAAGCGCCTGACCCCGCCCTGCCTCACGCTCTCCCTTACCACGCACGTGCAGCTACATGGCAATGTACGATCGAAGCGTGCAGTTTACGTCGGATGATGGACAGGTGTGAGCGGGGTTGGCAGTGCTTGAGAAGCCCGCTCGCACTTCCACCTCATCCCTTGATTGGCCAGGCTCATTACATAGTGTCAGTACTAAGAGATAGCATACGATTGCATTGCAGAGCCATACAGTGCAGTACGACGTGGTGGGCAACCCGCGGATGGACTTCCGCTTCTCGGTGGCCTTCCCCTTCCACCCCGCCACCGCCACCAGCCCGGCACAGGTGCGAGAGGCGTGTGGCGGGTGCTAGCGCAGGACGCCGCCCACTCAGCTGAGGGATGAAACTGAGTGCCAAGAGGGTGGAAGCTTAGGTCATGCCAGATAACGATACCTGCCGGCTTGGGTGGTCAGCAGTGCTGCCGGCACTTCCCAAGAAGGGGTAGCAGGGCACCCCTGTTCCCGTGCCCTGTTCCCAGGCGACCACGCATCACTTTCGCGCATGCAGGTCACTGTGGTGCGGGAGTACGCGCAAGGCCCCAACGCGCTGCAGGTGGGAGCTGCCAGAACCGTATATAGCCTGGTGGGAGCCGCCAGAACTACCGTATATAAACGGGGTGTGCGACCTTGTGGCGTCCATGCACCTTCGGGTCATTGGGCCCTGTGGCACACACGGACGGCTCGGTTTCTCGGCGTTGTCGGTGTGACCGCCTGCATGCCCGCCTGTTATGTTAGAAAAGCACAAGGAGAGGCGGCAGGGTCGACACCGCCTGTTGTGTTAGGAAAGCACAAGGAGAGGAAGGGTCGACACCGTGCGTGCGCCTGTTGTGTGTGCATCATGGCCGCCGTGCAGTTCACGCTGCCGTGCGGCGGCTTCGACCCCAAGAAGCACGCCAACCTTCGGGAGTGTGCAATCGCCGAGATGCGCGAGGAGGTGCGTGCAAGGAGTCAGGTGCAAGGTAGCTGCAGTCGGCGATGCAGCTGTCAGTGAAACCCATTGCACGCCACGCGTCCAGGCCATGCTGGTGGGCGGCGAGGTGGTGGACCTGCTTCCCGAGGACCACCCGGGGCAGAGCGAGCTCAAGTGGAGCCGCAACAAGTTCAAGCCGTTCCTGTTCATCAACCCGCAGGTGAGGGGGGAGCGCTGCGGGCGCGCGGCATGCACATCAGCAGCAGCCTGCCGTCTAGCGGGGACACACAGGGGCACGCAACTAAGTCAGCATTCCCTCTGTTATGAGCCTTGAGCCAACACGCATGTGATCCCCTGCAGCCCGACCCGTCCGGCCACGCCGCCCGCGACGCGGAGGAGCACACCATAGAGGTGCTGCGTGTCACCATCCCCGTGAGTTGAGGTCACGTGCCCTAAATCAAGCCATATGGGGGCGGGCAATCTGCCCCTGCCCCTGCCTGCTGAGCATGCCCCCTTGGTACTTGCCGCCATGCTCTGCTGCTTCCCTACTTCCTTCCTTGGGCCGTGGCCCGTGACGCACACTTTACACACGCCGGCACGCACCCACACACGCGATGTGTTTGCCATGTTGCACACGTGTACACACACACACACACACACACACACACACACCTCTGTACCTTCGCACGCACAAGTCTTTCATTTGTTCTCTCCCGTGTGATCTTTAACACACACAGGAGCTGTACGGCATCATCCTGGGTGGTCAGATGATGCTGCCCAGGTGATTGGGGGCGCTGTGTAGGGCGGGGGGGGCGACTGCCGTCCTAAACTGCTACAGCAGGGTAGAGTTGCATGCGTGCGTATCTGCTAAGCTCAGATGGTGTGCTCTCACACCTCCGGCACCGCTCGCGCAAATCTCATCTTCGCCCCGCACCTCACACCACATGCCACATACTGCCGCAGTGTGTTCGCGGCCTTTGCCGCGTTGGAGGCGCTGAAGGGCCGCAAGCTGATCTGATGTGAGAGGCAGCTGCTGGCAGAGTGGCAGGTGGCGCCGAGAGCTCGAGACAAACACGAGAGCGGTCCGGGGCGCTAGGGGAACTGTGGCACCCTCTTTCGAGCCCCGTCTTGCCTGGCGCGATCAGGGGGCGTATGACGCATGCGTAGGAGGTGACAGGTCAGGAGCACAGGTCAGGACCTCCTTATCCTTATGTTACAGCTGTGGGGAGACCATGTTCTGTAGGCGTCGGGGCGCGGCTTTGCTCTGACATTTTGTGCAGAAGCATAGCAATTGAATGGCATCAGGAGGGACCACTTGAGAACCTCAGAGCGTTGAGTATGTTACTAGGTGTGTGAGCGCGTCAATCCTGCGTGCCGCGGACATTGCTGTGGCAGCAGCAGCAGCTGACAAATTGTCAGCGGTGGACAGCGTCGCACGACCATGGCACGTGGCACGGAGGGTGACCGTGCTTCGTGAACCGGGCCCATGAAGAAGAATTTGAGGGTTATTCGCTTCGGAGGATTACGAGAGTGCGGGCAAGCTCAGAGTTCGTGGAGTGGGACGGGAAGCTGTGGGCTGAGCAGGGTTCAAGGTTGGAGATGAGCGATCGGTGCGCGGGATGCACGCACCCTTGCGTGCGCCTGCCGCGTGTGCGCAGCGCTGCCTTGGCTTGTCACTGTCCGTACATACACAAAACTGCGACGTACGAGGTAGGGATTGTTTTAGCAGTGGACTCCGGTGCCCTGAGCGAGCATGCAGGGAGCCACAAGGGGCGCTGCAGGTGCTGTGAAGGTGGAGCGGTCCAAAGGGGCAGGTGCCGTGGAGATGCAAGGAATGCCGGGAGCTGCGAGTCTCACAGTGCGTCGGGCAACGTCTTGCAAACGGTGACCCGGGCATTGAATTTGCTTGTAAACGTGGGATGTGGTCGTTGAGTAGAGCGACTGAGCTGAATGCCGTCATGCAGTCTGCATGCCTCTTTGAGCACGTACAAGTGCAGCCTGCCGCGGAGGTTATGTATGATGGCTGATGGTTGGGTGTTGGGCTGTTGGCGTGGTACGATGGCACTCATGGCAGGTGGACCAGCCCACCGGGGTGCAGGTGGAGTAGCCGTGTAAGCAACTCTGTTGCCCCCATGCGCATTACAGGCCTACAGCGGTAAACTGACTAACTGACCCCCGATTTTAGGCCCCAAACACAGCCGCGGCGGCCTTTGAGCGTGTTCGGCTGATTGCAGAGAGCGGCGTGTGTGGACACAATCATGGAACCACGACACCTGGAAGGCAAGCCTACTGCAGCTTAGTCTTAGCGAACCGGGGTAGGGACACAACCAGGAAGCAAAGAACACGCTGACAGGACCAAAAGTGCATGAAAGCGCATAGCAACAGTCACTGTCGAAAAAGTAAGCGAGACCTTCAGGGGCCACTGGCCGCAGCGCGGCGTGTATGCATTCTTCTAACCGAGAGGTGGCACGGGACATGGGCTACCCCGTTCCTCCATGCAAACGTGCAGCCCGTGAGATGTTACAGCTGTGGGGAGGCTTCTGACCCGGGCCCGAAACACGGCCGCTGCAGCCTACCAGCCTCTTGAAATCTGGAAATCGTGCTCGCCGGAACCTTGAGCAACCCCCCAACAGCATAGACGTTCGGGGCACAGCACTTACGCCAGCTGTGTGCAGGCCATGCCGTAATATGCCACGACGCAACTCACGATGTGAAAGTGCGAGCCGCGTCCTAAATGTCCATGCGTCCAATGCGTCCACAGCCCTAGGGCGTGGCCCTAGGGTGCACACTAGAATTGCGCACTTGCCCGACAGCGGACAAGTGCGACGGTGCGTGTAGTAATGACATGTTCAAGCCTATCAATACTTGTTTATGACACGATATCGGGCTGAGGAGCGATGGAGTTGTTTAATACTTGCACAAGGGAGGTCCTACTGCGTTTTAAAATGGGTGTCCTAGAGGGCGTGGGTCCTTTGCACACGCTTTCTACGTCCTTGACAATGATGTAATACGTCTGCCGAAACGGGCAAACGGCGGGTACCCGACGACGTGTTTTCCATCGTGCGTGTCCGCCCCTCGCGCCCCCTCGGTCCCCCAGCACCACACCCACCCCACTGCGAAGCTCAGCTTGTCTATTGAGCTTCACATGATGAGGATTTCATATTGCACGTAGCTTGAACCGATGTAGCAAGAGACTTCATGAGCTCACGCACGCGATGAGGGTCGGCACGCTTCAAATAAAGCGAAGAGCTTTGTAGCTTCTGTGCGTTCGATTAAATCAAAGCGTGACAGTGAATTGAGAAGGGCATAAACGTAGCACAACTTCGAAAACCAGCAAGGAACTACAAATGCAAACGCAAATGCGCGCCAACCTGCAACACCGCAACGGCTCTGACTTGCTGCGTAAGTTATGACGGCTTATTATGCACCTACTGTGAATCTTCTGGCCGCGTTCTCTCCGCTCCACAACCGCTTCGCACTTAGCACGGCATGCCCCCGGTGTGCGGCAGGTGGCAGCCTTTCGAGCCGCGCCGTTGCTGCTCGCGGTCCGCTGGTTGCTCGCGCTGCTCTAGATCGTCGGCTCGTCGGCACCTGGGACAAATGCCCGAAGCGCAGCACCCCCATGGACCAGGTGGCTGACCTGGTCGGCCTCTCAGGTGCGGAGTCGTCACCACACCGCCGCGAGCACTTTCTACCAGCTGCCAGCTGGCCTGTCTCCGAGAAATGTCTTAGCGTGTAGCAAAAGCGAAAATGGCTGATGTGTTGGGGTGCCAGGGATTGTGAGAGGCTTCCATGTTCCGGCACGAAGCCACTGCTCCAACCCGCACACCAGCTCCCGGAATCAGTTCCTGTGCCCCCGTGCCTCCTCTCCTCACGCGCACACTCACACCGCACACGCCACGGCACGCACAACACGCCCTGGCACGCCACAGGCCTGGTGCGCGAGGGCATCAAGCTGCTGCGCGGCTGCGAGCTGAGCGTGGACGGCAGCAGCTTCCGCATGGGCGTGTTCTCCGCAGTGCCCATGGTCAAGGTGGGTGGGCGGGTGGGTGGATGGATTCGGGGTGGGTGGGTGCAATTTGGGGCACGTATTTGCGGTGGATTGGTGGAAAGATGATGGAAAGGGACGGGAGCGGGCAAGTTATTGATGATGGGTGTAGCCTGGACTCATAGGGAGATGGCGTGGGCGCTCCTGCAGTGTAGGCTGCTGGCGGCTTCCTGTATACGCGGCCTTTTTGGGAATCATCGCGGCGCGGGCCACGGCTGCCGACCTCCTGCAGACGGTCCTTCTCTGCGGATCTGGCCTTCTTGCCACATTCACCACACGGAGCGCACCTGAAAACCTTCTCACCCACACACTACCACCACAACACAACCACACACACATACCTACAAACCCGCATGCACGCATTCACACGTGCATGTTACGGTCACGCGGTGTGCCATGCTTGCTGCTGATGGTGATGGTCGTGGCGATGGCGGTGCTGCTGGTGCTGCTGCTGCAGATCACTGAGAACTACCCGCTCAGCGGCGTGGAGGCGGCCAACATGCGCCGCGACCTGCGCTTCGGTGCGTCCTGTGTGTGAGCGTGCGCGCGTGTGTTAACACAACGAAAGCGGGAGAACCCAACGCCGCGGAGTTTCTTATCGCACGTGTGTGCGGGCTGCGCGACAACCCTTCTACCCTCACTACACATCTGCACACCCACGTACCCCGCTCCACCAACCCGGCTTCGCTCAGCCTCGACCTCGCACGCACCCGCATAGCTCCGGACACGCACGCCCACATCCAAGGCGCCGCCCCCGCCCCTGGCCCAAACCAACCCCCCCTATTTGGTTTGGTTTAGCTGGGCTGGTATTTACAACCCCCCAAGAATCAAGGGCGTCCAAGACCCAAAGGTTAAGGCCATACCACCTCCTCGCTCTGGGTTGCGGGCTTTGCGGGCTGGTTCGGGTTCCCTCGGTCGGTTTGCATTGGTTTCTGGAACGAACTAACCCCCCCCACACGCACACACACACACACACACACGCACACGCCTGCAGGCTCCTGCCGCGGCTCGCTGTCCGTGACGCCCGAGGGCATGCCGCAGCTGCGCATGCGCTGGGAGGAGCCGTACCGGGGCGAGGGGCTGGACGTGTTCGTGCTGGTGCCGCCGGCGGCGCCGGGCGGGCGCGAGGAGCTGCACGTGACCAGCAGCGTCACGGTGGGCGACCGCACCGTCAGCTACACGTCCGTGCACACGCGGCGCTAGGAGGGCTATGGAGGCGCGGGGGAGGGGGGGGTAGACATCCATAGGATAGTGTTTATCAAATGTTTCTTTGGGCGGGAAGGAGGTGGAGGGAAGGGCTGGTGGAGCGGAAGGGAGGGATCGCCACTGGTGGAGGGATGGGACGGGGAGGGTGAGCAGACACCAGGGGGTGACGAGGGGATGAAAGGACGGGCAGGCGAAGCAGCAGGCGCGCGTGCCGGGATGCAAGGCGTGTGATGTTACGGACGTGCGCTAAAATGCGAATGCGAAGTGTTCGGGATGCCCAATGCCGCGCGTGGAAAAGAAAGACGTGATTCATAGGACACTGTTACGGACGTGCGCTAAAATGCGAATGCGACTGTAACTGAGGGTGGGGGTGACGTTCAGGCAGGGCGCCCTGTCCGTGGTCGTAGCGGGGCAGTTAAGTGCGCCTTGGCGGCTTCGCGCCGTCGTCCTGATGGGACAGGCATGGGGCAAGAATGCGAGGTCCCAGTAGTGTCCGAAGCCCCCCACATATCGTCCTTCGTCTAGGGTGCCCTGCGTGCCTGCTAGAACCTGTCATGACGGTTTACTGCCTACCGTAGCTTCGTCGCTTCATGCTGTTTGTTCATCCTCACACAGCAGCACCAGCAAAACCACAGAACGCGTAGAACGCGTTCTAATGCAACCGCATGCCGCCACTATGAACCACCACGTGCGGATGCCGACGCGACGTGCTGGCCCCCTCTTGCCATCTGGTGTCCAATCACGGGTCCATATCCGGGCGCTCACGTGCCGCATTGCTCCGTCCGCCACCTGGCAATCAATAATCACATCACCGCCTGCTGCCGCCATGCCGCCATGCATTCCACACGCACGTCCAGACGCCAAAGCCCGGCCCGTGCTTGTCCGCGCCAAGGCACAGCACACCTTGGACCCTTCCCTCCAAACTGCGTGTTCGTGCCACCGACGCTCTGGTCACCGGCGTTCGTTGACAGCCGGGGGACCGGCTGTGCCTTTTCCACACCGCATGCCTCCATGCCATGCCTCCATGCACGCCTCACCTCACCTCACCTCACCTCCACCCTTCAGAGGAAGGCCGACAGGTCCCACAGAAGCACCTGCCCGTCCAGCCCGCTGGAGGCCACGTGCCAGCGCTGGCCGCCGCCGCCGCCGCCGCCAGCCGCCGCCCAGGCCGCCGCCGGCCGCACGTGCAGCCCCGTGACAAGCGCGCCGCCGTGCCCCGGCTGCTCGCCGCCGGCGCCCGCTGCGGCCGCTGCCGGCCCGCCTGCGTGGGTCAAGACTTGGTAAAGAGAAAGCCCCTGGTTTAAATAAGCCAAGGAGATGCGATGCGAGGCATGCAACACAGCACGTGTTGTTGCGAAGTGAAGTGCGCGCTACGTCAGTCTGTCGCCACGCCCCGTCCCATACGTGGGCGCACGGGCGCCTGCCCCGCCTGCACCCACCCACCCACCCACCCACCAGCTCCAGACGCGCCGCCGGGCGCCACCATGTTGACCGCATTCAGGTTGAGCGCCGCAATCTGCCGCGCCACTGCCGAGCTGCCGCCGCCACTAGCAGCAGCACCGCCACCCCCGGCCCCTCCTGCGCCGCCGCCTCCACTCCCGCTCCCGCCTGCGGCATCACGGGTCCCCAGCGTCGCTGCCAGCTGCCAGCCGCCGCCACCGCCGCCGCCGCCAGTGTTGCGCAGCACCGCCAGCCCGCCGCTCCAGCTGCCGCCCACCGCCAGCCGCCCCGGCACCACCACCGCCAGGCACTTGAGGGGCAGGACGGCGTCGGGCAGCCGCACCGCCACCGCCGCCGCGGAGCCGCCGCCGCCGGCGGCGGCGTCCACGGTGCCGACGGCGAAGTCGTGGGAGGCGTACAGGAGCTGCGGGAAGGCGCCAGCCGGCAGCGGCTGCTGCGCTGCGGGGCCGCCGGCGCCGGCGGCTGCGAAGGCGAAGGCGACCGAATGCACCCAGCCGCAGCCGTCGTGCGCGACCTGCGCGTCCATGTCAATGCGATGGCAGTCGTTACCCTGGTTACCGTGCCACGGTTCCTTGACTGGCTCCAAACCCCAGAGAAGCCAGCAGGCATGTAAGCGTTCGTGGCATCCTTGGATGAATTTCGTGACTTCTTTACACTAGCTGTCCGCTACATCCCAAGGCAGCGCAAGCCGCGGCCCGAATTCCCTATGCTGGCTACCCCGTGCCCCTGTGCCCACCCACCTCGAACAAGCAGTCCCCGAATGACGAGCCCTCCGGCAGCGCGCCTGCGGGCGCGTCTGGTTCGTAGCCTGCAGTGGCATCGACAAATAGCAGTGGCATCCGAAATAGTAGAGGCATCAGTAATGTCGATAAGCCAACCTGCGTTTGCCAAATCCAGACCCCAGCAAGAGGACTGGTAGCATACAGAGGGGTTTCCTGGGGGCCACACGGAACTCAGAAAACAGCCTCATCCGGTGCGTATATGCGCAACGCCGCCCACGCCCGCGCCCGTGCCCGCTCCCGTGCCCGCCGCCGCCCCTCCCACCACAACGCCCGCCTCCACGCCCGCACCCACCGCGCACATACGCGTTGAACAGGCGCACGCGGCGGTCGGTGGAGCCGGTGGCCAGCAGCAGCGAGTTGGGGTGCCAGGCCACAGCCACCACGGAGCTCTCGTGCGCCTGGGTGTGAGAGCGGGCGAGCGCGACATGATCCGGCAGGGAGGGCGCGGTAAGATAGGGTGTGTCGCTTTGCGGCCAGTGGCTGCCAAGGCGAGTGCCTAGCTCTCGAGAACACATGCCAAGCGCCAGCCGGTCCGTGCGGCCATGGCCCCTTGATGCCCCAAGTTTGAAGCGGCCATGCTGTTGCGGCACATTGCTCCTCTCTCATCTGTTATCTGCCGCCCAGCGCGGCTTCCCCAGCCGTACCTTGCGTATAAGCTTGCAGGCCCACCACTTAGATTCGGGGTCGTAGTAACCCACACACACGTTGCGTGCGGCACTGCCGATGGCAAACTGGGTGCAAATAAGAGAGAGAGAGAGAGAGAGAGAGAGAGAGAGAGAGAGAGAGAGAGAGAGAGAGAGAGAGAGAGAGGATGAGAGGGGGCAGGGCATGATGCGACGTGTCAGGGCAGGCAGAGCCGGCGGGAAGGGGGACACCACACAGGGCCTTGTCTGGCGACAGGGGCAGGCCATCCCCAGCGATGCAGTCCCGAGGGTTCCCAGACCCCGCGCGATACGGTACCGCCGCACGTCTTCTAGGAGCTAGCCTCCTCACCTTGGCCTCTGACGGACTCCATTTGACGCAGAGGGCGCCCTTAGTCAGGCGTGTGATCACCATCTGCTTTTCCCATGGCTCTACCCCGCCACCGCCACTGGTGGAGGCGGCCGCACCGGATGCAGCCCTGTGGCACACAGCACGCAACACGCACGCGTTCGTGTAAGCCCCCGAAACCCTTCTTCCACACTGCACCCAGCGCCTCCCATAAAATATGTGTTCCACGTTGGCCTCTGTCTCACCGGCTCGCCGTAGCTGCTGCCCGAGTCCAGACGAACGCGTTGCGGTCGTGAGAACATGACAGCAGTTGGTCGCCGCGAGTGCTCCAGTCAAGCCCCGACACAAACTGCCCATGACCTGACAGTGAAGCCGTCTATAGATTGGGAGGCCGAGGTAGGGTCGGCAGGTGCAGGAGGCCGGAAGGGTGTTGTGTGGAACGTCTGCGGGGTCAAGTCACAGGGGCAAGATACACACCTTGGAGAAGGTCAGGCCGTTGCCACCTCTTGATGAGACCTCGTAGATATCCACATCGCTGCCGCCGTGTGATACTGCGACTGCAGAGCAGTTTGCGTTCCATGCGATAGCATGAACCGGGCCCCCGTTTAGGCGTGCTTTCGCTATCGGTGATCGCTCTGTCATTTCAATTTAAACATAAGAAGTTGAACAAATTTGCCTTAGCTTGCAAGTAACGAAACAGACAAACTTCTGCCTTTGGCGCCAAATTAGCTCTACAGTTAGTCTTGGAGTCAATCTCCAGTTCTGAGCCAGCGAGCTAAAGCTATTATATACACGCATATAGTCAAGGAGCATGTCATGCAGGCATACGCATGCAGCCACGCGTGCCAAACCCGAAACGCATTGGCGCCTTTGGCAGCCACAGTTGGGTGCATGGCTGGCAGACCCCAGACGTTCCCCAATCACTGAGCCGCTCATCCCATTGTTCTCTCTGGGTCTCTCTACGCCGCCCCTTGTATGGCAGCCGGTCCAACCGTGTACTGCTGCTGGCCGTCCTCGTCGAATAACATCGTGCAGAGTGCGACAATAGTAACTTCAACACCCCCACACCCCAGCCAAACCCCACATACACGCTCGCGCACCTCGGTCTACGGCACCAACCAGCCAGGAAAAGACCTGCCCAGGTCGGCCCCTAACATGGGGAACCGACCGTCACGTGCAGCAACGGTTGGGCCATACAGTACGCGCACGCTTCCTAGCACTCAATGGACGCGGTGGACGAGCGGCACCGCTGCCTTGCCTAAAGCGGGGGCAATCTATTTTTCCATCGTCACAAGCTTGCACGCGCGGCAGTGCGTAGGGCGGGAGGTCTGGAGCCGCTCTTCAACGTCATGTGCGACGTTGCGCGTCATGAGAACGTCCTAAGGGCTAAGGCGAGGACGCATGTAATCAGAGTCCTGGGCACTTTTGGCCGCCAGGAACAGCAGGCTGGCGCACAAAGTCGGCACACAGTCTGACAGGGTTGACATGTTGCTGCATGCGAGCGAGCGAGCGCGCTTGGGCCCTGCTCCTCACAAGTCGCAGCAGGTTGCAGCACTGGTGGCGCACAGTGGCGCTGGACTCAACCTCGAGATCCAACGATATCCTGCTTGGCCGCGGCAACATTCTTCCCCTTTCCTCTCGTGAGACTGGGCGTCCGGGATGACGGCGGGAATCGGCGTGTGGCAGTTGGCCAGCATCTGAACGCAAAGCTGTCCTGGCCTTCGAATGTGTAAACAAAGATATCACAGTGCATGTCATTAGTGAAGGGATAAAGTCGTTGCATCATTGAAGACTTTACAGAGCGAGTCTGTAGCTCGTCTGCTGGCCATTTAGCAGTGCCAACGTATCGTATTAAGCCTATAATTTCTAAAGCCTCTATCGGACCCGGGTTCTTTCATTCTAGAAAACAAACGCCAAGCTGCCTGCCGCATCAAGTTTCAAACATGGCGCCCCGACCGCGCGGTCACACACGCACTTGCACCATCTCAATAGTATTGACCATTACCGTGTTCATGACCACGAGTGCACACGGTGAGGACGAATAACGACCAGGTCCACTCTAATGGGGTTTCGCACTTTCTCCACGTCGGGCGCGCCAGTATACACTCCAAGTATTCGCATGAAAGACAATTGCATACTCAGTGACTCGGTCTGGGCGTGGGCCGTCTTCGGGGGGGGCGTGACGCCAGAGGCTGGACGGAGGACGGGCTTCCGCCATCCTTGGCCACGGCCCCGGGATTGAAGGAAATGTGAGCTGAGAGTGAGCGTGTGTGATCGCGCGATTGTGCGTGCGTGCGGCTCAAGGTACTTTCTTGGTTCCCCACGCGCAGAGTTGCAGCGCCCCCAGCCGCCGCAGAACTACGCGGCTGGGCGTCCTGCGTACAGTTCCTCGGTGTACGGGACTGCAGGCGCGTACCCGCCCCAAAATGCGGTGGATGGGCTGCAGGACTCGTTCTTCCACTCGGGCAGCGGCGACAGCAGGCCATGGCTGTCCATCGGCCTGGGCCAGGCAGTGGGCGTCACGTTCGTCAAGCTGGTGGCGCGCAAGGAATGCTGCCAGGTATGTGCACCATCCAGGGGAGGTGATGAGGTGATCCCCTGATGCGCACTGACCCACATACAGCTAGCTCCGTACGTACGTACGGTACGTACGCACGGCGCATGCAGCATGGCTGATATGGCATGAGGGGTAGAGCGTGCCACCCTACCTCGTCCAGACCCTCGCGCAACCCATGGGCACGGCACGCTCACACGTACGGCACCACACGCACGCAGGAGCGGCTGGAGGGGGTGGAGGTGCGTGTGGGCGCCGTGCCCATGCGCTCCGCCGCCGACAAGCCCGCCGCCAACCCGCTGTGCTGGAAGATGAAAAAGTCAGAGACGTACCTGGGCGCCAACGGCAAGCCGCGCCGACCGGGCGTGTGGGACTCGGTCTGCAGCCCCGGGCCGCTGACCGGCAGCTGGGTCACGGTGCAGAACTTCAGGAAGTCAGACAAGATGCTCAAAAAGTATCTGGGCAAGAACTACCGGTAGGTGCAGTCGAAACAGACGGCACGTGCATCAGCAGTCGTGGAGCTGTAGTAGCGTATTAGCTAGCATGCATCATGCCGTACATCTAGCCTGGGTTAGTGGGGTGCCTCAGCCGTGCCCGGCACGTACCACTTACTTGCGGCCTAGCCTGGCGAGCGTCCGTCTGTGGTCATCATCTACGCGAAGCTTTGTCATGAGCACTGAGGTCTGCCGAACACACTCGCTGACCATTCTCTGCTGACGGCACGCACGCACCGTGTTTACGTGCACAGGACGCTGCTTCTGGCAGAGGTGGAGGTGTACAGCGTGCCACCGCCCCCTGTAATGCCACCCCCGGTGAGAACCCCGAAGCCACCGTCAAGCCCCAACAGCCCACCTTCGCCACCAGGTGCGTTTCCGTCAGTGCCGTACCCGTGGCACCCGGCAGCAGCCGCTAATTGCTGCACGCACGCTACCTTGGACCCCTACCTCAGCAATTCCTCACAGCCCCCTCACTCCGCGCCATGTCCATCTGTCGCCACCCACCCACCCACATCCGTCAGCACCCGCGCCCGCCGTGCCTTGCAGCCACCAGCCTAAACTTCATCGGCAGCTGGGCTCCAGGCTACCCCAACTTCACCACGCTGCTCGCCGCCACGACCGGCCTGCCGCCACCGCTGTACGCCTATTATGCTGTGGACCGGTCCATACAGCCCGATGATCTGTTCAGCTGGAACTGGTGCATCAACCGCTGCATGGACCTGTTGGGCCCCGCCGGCAACAACGGCACCATGCTGACCTACAGCTCGCAGGCGGAGGCGGCGTACGTGCTGGCGGCAGTGCTGGCGTACCGGCAGCGGGCGGGGCTGGTGACGCTGCCGGGCGAGCAGTCCTACATGCCGCTGGGCGCCACTGACAGCCGGGAGGAGGGTGGGTGGGTGAATGGGAGGATGGCCGCCGGCCGTGTAAGGAGGGCACCCAGCGCAGCTGCGGGACTTCGCGGCATATCGTGTGCGTGCTTGCGTGCGTGTCCCGCATGTACGCCCCGCACCTACCCATGTGCCCCCTCACTGACCTGGTGCCACTAATGTGCCCAATCAAACCAAACATGCATCCACCATGCATCCAGGCACCTGGCGCTGGATGGACGGCACGCCCTGGACCTTCAGCGACTGGGCCACCAACCAGCCCGACAACATCGGCGGCGCGCAGAACTGCCTGCTGCAGGTGCGTGCATACGGTTCGTGTGCATAAGAAGAGCTAGCAGGTTCGCCTACCTAAGCGCGAGTGGCTTCATGGTCACTTGCGGTTGGGTCGTGCCTGGCAGGCTCCTGGGTTTGGGGCTCGCATTGGCTCGCACACACAAATGCACAAACACACACACAGACATATGGGCGAGCTTCTCCCTGTTTTGTCTTGTGTTATTTTCATCCCCCCCCCCCCACACACACACCATGCATGTATGGCGCAGGGGGGGGTAGGATCTTCCGAAACATACAAAGAGCTTAACGAGAGCGTTCAGAATCCGCTTTCAAACCTGAAAACGGTTTTCTGGGTGCAAAGATATGGGGCCTCAAAGTTGGGGGACGGACCCCCCCCCCCCAGGGGTCCCCACGGTTTTGCGGGCGGATTTGCTAGATTTTGTCTTTGGGCCTCAAACGCTGCCAAATGCACACAGAAGCTATCCACAAGTAATGAGAAAGGTATATTAGGCCCGGGGGCACGTGTCTGCGTCGCCAGGCATGGGTTTACGTGCGCCTTCAGCTGTGGGTCGTGGCATGTCATCGTGACATGTCTCCGGCATGCCAAACCCAGCACCCTCCAGGACAGCGCAAACGCATCCAAGGACACCGCAACCCCAGTTTGTAGTTGCATGAGGTTACACATGCATTTTGGTGGCCAGTTCTGGGTGCGCCCGGTCACCCCTGGTCAGACGCATTGAAGCATTGGAATCCCGGCCTGACCCAAACACGAGTCGGTGTCCCGGTAAACTACACAGCGCAATAGAGCTCACGGAAATAAGTGCATTGACACCAACCCGACCAAAAACGGACGAGGTTCAAGGGCTGTACGACAGGGTGGGGGGACGGACTACCCCCCCGGGGGGGTCCCCGGAGATTTTGCGGCATGGGGTCTGGAGGTTTTGTTTCTAACCCCCCCACCCCCTGTATGGCGCCTGACTTCCCCTACCTACTTCACCCCTCAATCGCCTGCCTGCATGCCGGCCTACCTGCCAGGGCGTGAGCCCCGACGGCTGGCTGGGCACCCGCTGGAACGATGAGATGTGCGCGGACCCGCCCAACGACTACCGGCTCACCGACATGACGTGTGTGTGCAAGCAGCCGCTGCAGCCCGTGGCGCCCTGGCCGCCCAGTGAGTTGTCGCCATGCGTGTGTGCGCCTGCACGTGCTGCATGGTGACATGACGCACGTGGTGATGAGGTTGGAATGCATACACACATGCATGCGTGCGCACATATGCACCACAAGCGAGCATACGGCGGGAGCCTTTACCGTGCCATCACAGTTGGGGACGCTTGTGCCACCTAAGCACGGCTCGGTATCCCAGAAATTTATGTCTCAGTGCTGCGGGCCTGGTGACGCTCAGAACTGAATGAGCTGCCTCGCTGCCGCGCTCTTACTTATTGCCTGTTTGCTGTAGCTCCGCCGCCGCCAGCGCCCTGGCCGCCCACCGGTGCGTACGCCTTACGTATGACTGGCCTCTAGTGGCTGCATGCAGCGGGGGCGCGGGGTAGGTTTGCAGTTGATTGGGGTAGGCGGCAGGACGGGCACGCGCATGCTCCGCCAGAGCTCCCAGCACCAGCTAGCACAGCAGCTCATTATTCCCGTCTTGTGGATGGCCTGACCTCTCTATCTGCACCTTCACGTATCCGCGTGCACATTCCCGCAGCCGCCAAGGTGTTGCTCACTGCATGGTGGCCCAGCGACACACCCAAGCCGCCCGCAACTGGCGGCGGCGCGCCGGACACCACCGGTGCCGCGTTCCTGTACTACCTGGCCCAGACCGACATTGGCGGGCCCGTGCGAACCTCCTGGCAGACGTGCCGCTCTGACTGCGAGCGGCTGTACCCCGGCAGCACCATGCTGTCGTACGGATCGCAGAGCGAGTACACGGCGGTAACCGCGGCGGTACAGGCCTGGCGTACGGCACGAGGCATCGGGCCGTACCCGGATGCCGTGCAGTCATAACTGTATCTTGGGGCCAGCGACGCTAATGACGGTGCGTGTTGCTTGCTACCCCCCCCCCCCCAGCAGCAGCTAGCGGATTTCAAAGTCCCAGTCATACACGGCAGTGACACAGACGACAGCAAACACACTCCCCCCGCCGCCTCGCACGCACCAACTTGGCCTCCTCCTCTCTTCCCACAGATGCCGAGTGGCGCTGGCTGGATGGCAGCCCCTTTGCCTTCACGGACTGGTACGAGCACCGGGAGCAGGACGCCTGGTGGTACGACGACCAGCCCCAGCAGAATGACGGGGAGCACTGCGCGGCGCAGGGCTTGTCGGCAAAGGCCTTCCCCTGGCTCAAGTGGGCGGACGTGCCGTGTGAGGGCGCGCCCGGGCCGTATGTCAAGGACACAATGTGCGTGTGCAAGGTGGCAAACAAGTCGTGATGCGGATGTGAAACGGCAAGCGTGCACTCTTTGCACGCGTCGTATGTGCACCCTTGTAAAATAAACCTCTTTACAAGATGGAAGCAACAGTTGATTCCTGTTTAGTGACGGGCCGGCGGCGCTTTGTTTATTACGCGGGGCGTGCAGGCAACGCCTGGCGCACCGACGCATGCGCGTGACCGCCGCCTTGCATCACACCCGCCGCCCTCCGGCCACGCACAACACATCATCTCTCATCACTCACCACGCGTCATCATCCAGCCCAGCCACCACCCATCTCCTCGTACCGTATGTCACTAGCTGTATACACCAACCAGTCACCACTGCCGCGTTATGCCTACGTACGTACGTCCACACGCACGCGCAACCAACATCCCAGTACGTAGCAGGCATGCAACCAACAACATCACCACCACCAGCTGTCCAGCTAGCTAGCCCCCACTGCAGACCTGTCTATCTAGCCAGCAGCTACAGCCCAGCTACGCACTAGCTACAGCGGCTGCAGGGTGACCCACACGCCGTCGGCCGGCTCCATCGTGAGCGCCGTCTTGAGCCGCAGCGGCAGCACCTGCTTGTCGTGCAGCGCCACGCGGTACCGCAGCAGCAGCCCCGACAGCACGCTCTTCACACCCTGCGTGCGTGTGGTGGAACAGGGCGCGTGCGTATATAACCACAGCAGATACCGTAGAGTGCGTGTAGATACCAACAGCCGGGTCAGCAGAGTAGGTGCATGTGTCATATGGCTATGAGTCTGCAGCATGCATGCATACGGTATGCATTGCGAATGCCAGGCATGCGACCATGCGTGCGGCTAGCACCACCGCCACCGGCTAGTTCGAGCAGCTGGATGCGCGTGCTCGTGCACGCACACGCTTCGTGCACGCACGTGCAGTTCACAACCACACACAGTTCTAGTTACACAGCAGGCAGGTTCATGGCAGGCGGCAGCGGCGAGCGCACCCGCGCCGACGCACTAGACGCACCATGGTCGCCATCTTGTAGCCGGGGCACATGCGTGGCCCGTTGCCGAAGGGCACGTAGGCGGCGGGGTCGACAGGGCCCAGTGCGCCGGCTGTGGCTGCACGCATGCATGCATGCCCAGCCACACATCCAAGCAAGAGCCCGCCGAGCAGCAGGATGACGGTCAGCAGAGAGAGGCTAGCTAGCTAGCTTGAGGTTGGTGCGGAGCCATGATGTCTCGCTCACGGCAGTTCGGCACGGCGCGTAAGGATGGCCCTTCAGCTAGCAGGATGGATCGCGCAGCGAAGGAAAAGGGTCCAGCTTGCTCACACGCATGCACGCACGCGAAGCGAGCACACACGCACGCACCTGGCAGGAAGCGCTCCGGAATGAACCGCTCCGGCTCCTTCCACTGCGCCGGGTCGCGGTGCATGTTGTAGATGGAGATGCTCACGAACGAGCCCCTGCGTGCGTAACAAGGCAGCGACGCAGCGTTCGCAGCTGGGCAGCCATGAGCGCCAAAGCCCGAGCCGGCAAAACCCGAGCTGGTGTTGTGGGGATTGGCTGAGGGATGGGCGGGTGTGCTGTACGTGGGGCCATACCGGTACGTATGCGACCAACCAAGCGCAAACGGTCAAACGGTAGGGCCGGTGCACCCCACCAACCACCCCAACCGAACAACCACCCATGCGCGCACACACACACACACACACACACACACACACACACACACAAACGCACTTGGGGATGACCAGCCCGCCCAGCTCGGGCAGCTGTATGTCGGACGTGGCGTCGCGCCAGTAGTGGCCCACGGCGGGGTGCAGGCGCTGCGACTCCTTCAGCACGGCCTCCAGGTACGGCAGCTGCACGTACGGGCGCGTGGCGTACGGGCACGTGGGGTACGGGGTAGTAGCTAGTACGGAATGAAGCGCGGAAGGTAGCCAGCCATATAATAAGCACACATGTCTGGATGGGAGGTCACTGGTCAGGTACCCCCTGGAAAGGAACTGCTAGCTAGCACAGTGAGCTTCTCCCCACGTTTGCGAGCACGCGCGGCGGGCGTACGTGTCTAAAGCACAGCGGTGCCGCGCCTGTCCCCACGCACCTGTGCCAGGCCCTCCGCAGTGTCCAGCAGGCTTCGGTTCGCCAGCAGCTCGGCTCTCAGCTTGCTACAGCACGAGATGGATACATAGGCATGCAGATGGATAGGTTGCCCTGGCATGTGAGCACGCAAGGTACAACTTGGAGTACCGTACAGCGTGCGTGTGTTGGGAAGGGCAAGAAACCCGCACCAAAACCCTAAACCCATAGTACGTCCCGCAAACGTTGCACCGCCATGCCACTGCTTTGATTTCCGTTATTACCGCGCACTCACTCCTGCACAGCGGGGTTGTGTGCCAGCAGGAACGTGGTGAGCGCCAGGGTGGTGCCGGTGGTGTCGTAGCCGGCCAGGATGAAGGACAGGCCCTGCGAAATGACCTGCGCGCGTACGTGCATGCGCACGGTATAGACAGACACAGACACAACGTGCAAAACGTCAAAGAAAGGACCACATCCATCGGTTCCGCGTCATATCCACAATAGCCCGCCGCAAGGAGTCAAAGAGGTAGGGCGGAGGCATGTGCGCGCACACCTGAATCTCTGACATGCGAGGCGGCGGCGAGCCTGATGCTGCTGTTGCTGCAGCCTCATCCGCACCGCCACTACCGCTCACTCGTGCTCCCGGCCCCGCCGTGCCGCTGTCACTGCCGCGGTCGCTGCCGCCATTCGCGCTCATACGGGGCTGCTGCTGCTGCTGCTGCTTTCCACCGTGGCCCTGCTGCTGCTGCTGGTCCTGCAGCATTGCTGCCAGGAAGCTGCTCGAGCTGATGCCGCCGCCGCCGCCGCTTCCGCTTCCGCTTGTGCGGGGAGCGCTCTTTCCCCCGTCCGCAGCTGCCCCGCTGTCACTCGCGCGCCCCGCCTGCACATGCATGTGCGCGCGAGATGAGTTAGACCACATCATGTTCAGCCGTTACATGTGTGTCACGCAGCTCACCGAGCCCTCCGCTTGATGAGTACCAGGGACGGACCGTCACAGCCACCGCCACTGGCAGAACTTGGCCCTACCTGCTGATCCGCACCCACTCACCAGCAGGTTCTGCTGCTGCCACTCGCGCATGAGCCGCCGGCTGACGTCCGCCACCGCCTGCCGCGCCGCCATGTGCCTCTTCTGAGCCGCGTCCGGCAGCACCGCCGCCAGCGCCAGCCACAGCGGCCGCAGCGCCGGCAGAAGCATCTGCGTGCAGGACGTAATACAGCGTCAGGTGCATTCAGGTGCATTCAGGTGCAGTGAGCCTTTAATGAAGCGCGAGCAGGTTTGCTCGCGTGCACCTGCCGCCGCACGCACCCACCTGCATTGGAAGGTACACGGTGGCTTTGGGAATCTCAAAGCACGCCATGCACTCGTGGCACGCGCGCATCAGGGCGGCGTTGGCGGATGACGACGGCGGAGCACCGCTGTTGCCATCCTGCTCCACATCCTCCGGCCAGAAGCTCACACTGCGGCGCGGTCATACACACATCAAGGGGCCACTCACACATTACAACCGACCACATGCACCATCTGCGCGCCGGCGGTCTTGTGAGGTGCACGCCCGGCGCAAGTGAAACAGGAACGTGAGCTGAGAAAGGCATGGCGGCAGGCGCAGCTAGCTTGTGACCAAACCGTCCTGACCTAGGCACTAGGATGCAAATGGCAAGGTTGCACATAAAGGCATTGCCGTACGTGCGCGCGGGCACACCTATCTGCCAGCCCTCCTGGCTCACCCGTACGCGACCTCGCCCGTGACGGCCAGCGCGACGACGCCGTACTCGCCCTTCATGTCCACTGCCGTACTGCCGTCCGCGTACTGCGCCAGGCGGGCCAGGAAGCGCTCCGTACAGCGCCGTACGGCGGGCATGTGCGCCGCCAGCCGGTCGGGCCTCAGGATGGAGGCCTCGAAGGCGCGGCGGGAGGCCTTCCAGGCCGCACCCCTGCGTGCGCACGTGCACATGTCGTGTTAGAAAAGCACAAGGGAAAGGGTCGACACTGTGCGTGTTGTGTGTGTGTGTGTGTGTGTGTGTGTATGTGGGGGGGGTTGGTTGTGTGGGGACGACGGGGCGAGGGCGGGGTGGTCCAGGCGGCGCCTGCTGCGCGAGATGCGCCATGAAGGAGGGCGGGCCCTGAGGCGCTTGTGTCCCCAGTTTCCCGTCTACTACTGCCGTCCGCCCACCTGCTGCCGGTGCTGCACCTGCCGCCACTACCTCCCGTGATGAGTCCTGCTGCCGGCGATAGTTTCCACACCCACAACCACAACCACAACCACACCCACACCCACACCGACCGCCACACTGCCACACGGCCACGCCGCACACCTGTTCCAGAAGATGGACTCCTCGTCCACAGCGAATGGCTCACCCACCAGCGCGTGCGAGAAGGAGGCCACGGTGGGCGGCCGAGCCAGTGACCTGAGCGCAGTGCGTGCCGATACGTAGATAGGGCAAGCGTTCGTGGATAGATGATATGGTGTGTTGCATATGTACGGTTTACGTATGCTGCGCATCGTGCGTGGCACGTACGCGCACGGTGTACGGCCTTGGCAGTGCGTGCAAAACTGTACACGGCCGTGGCACGGTGGCAGCAAGTGCAAGCACGAGCAATCGAGCTAGCTAGCTAGCGAGCGAGCGAGCGGCGCACACTCATGCATACCGGTACATGCAACCCGCACGCACACGCACGCGGTGTCAACACCCACCGGTAGGAAATCTTGCGCGCGGCGGCCGGGTCGGACACGACAATCCAAGGCCGAGCAGCCACCCACACCTGCGGTCCAGCAGGCCACGTGTCGGGCGGCGGGTGCGTGTCAATGGCACAAAACCAGGCACGCACGGCAACTAACGCACGCAGCAGGCAACCTGCTGCATCACGTCACCCTTACCGGTACCGCACAAATGAGGTCCCGTAATAATCCATCGGAGCCTAACCTCGCTCTCCACAGACAGTGAGATCCATCTAACGCCTGCGTGCCCGCCTGCTGTCGCGGTCCATACATGGCCCATACATACATCCCGCCCATACACACATCCCGGGGAATCCTCTCCGTTTCCGTTTACCAACACACATCCCGCCAATCAAGCCGAGCAGCCCCGCCGCCGCAGTCCCACATGCACCCAGAAAACAACTTTGCCCCCCCCCCCCAAACACACCTGCCGCACGCACACGGTCACGTACACGTACCTGCGCCACGGGGCCGTACTGCCGCGCCACGTCGTTGCAGTACATCACAAGGTCACGTGCGGTGATGGCGGGCAGGTGGCCCAGGAAGGGCAGCGGCCAGGGGCCTGCGCATGCAGCGCGTGACGGAATGCATGGGAGGGTGGCGGGTGGGGGGCTTGAGGACCCGCCCGGGCGGCACGTGAGACGGAGAACGCGCGGCATGCCGCATGCGAGGGAGATGATGTGCGTTGGGAGGGCTGAGTTGGGAGTCGGAGGCCGGTAGGGCGGGCGAGGGGCGCGCGCTACGGGTGGCCGAATTCGACGCACGGCAAGACACAAGGGCCTTCTCACCGGGAACATGGCGAAGTCGCCAACGCGTCACCGGCGCGCAGCCCAGCCAGGTCAGCTGCAAGCGATGAAAGCATGAGTTGGTGTAATCAGGATACGCCGGTCGTCTCCACACAACCACAGCCACATCGGCAAAATACCCCCAACACGCCGGGGCCCGGTACGCATGGCCCTGCTCCCAAACGGTCAAGTATTACAGCATAATCCACGCTTACCGTAATGCCCAGAATAAGGCAGAGTGCGCCAAGGGGCGAGAGCGCGAATTGCAACCCCACTTGAAGCGCTTGTTCAAGCAGCGCCATATTTAAAGACAGCTATGTACGACCAGTGAATTATGCAGATAACAACGCCAAAGACACTCTGAAGCGGAAAGCACACCATATGAGGCCAACGGTTGATCGATTTACGATCAAGCGGGCCGTCCGGTTCCAGGTTTTCCGGGCATAACCAGCGTCAGCGTGCGCTTAATTTTCATAACAGGCTGCCTCACTCAGTGGCCACCCCCTGTACTTGACCCGGCAAAAATGCATTCTGCCACTCGTCGCTAATACGCTGTGAACATCGAACAGCAGTAACTATGATCCACAGCACAAAATTTGAGTACTAGCCCTCAAATGACTCCATCATGGCAGCCAGCGTGTCCCTCAGCCCTTCCAGCTCCTCCCCCGCCAGCGGCCCGCCCCCCAGCTCCCCCTCCACAGGCTCCTCGCCGTGCAGCTGCAGGTAGCCCCGCCGGGCCGCCGCCACCGCCGCCTCCGCCGCGGCCGCCACCGGTTCCGTTCCCGCCAGCTCCAGCAGCTGCAGCCCGGCGGCGCAGCTGGCTCGGGCGTAGCCTGTGGCGGCCATGTGCGTGTGTGTATTTGTGTGCGTACACATGCAACACAACTCAGCAGACGCTTCGAGTCCCGCCGCGGTCGCTGCTAGCATGCATCACCACACTGCCAAACATGCAACAAACAACGCACTGCGACGCCACAACGTACCTTGACAGCCCTCGGCCAGGGGCAGCTCGGCCAGCGACTCCAGAAGCCGGCACGCGGCCGGCACCACCGCCAGCCACCCGGCCGCCCCCTCCGGCACAGCAGCCGCATGCGCCGCGCCCCCTGCCCCTGCTGCAGCTGTAGCAGTCGCCTCGACTGCGGCCGCGGCGGCTGTAGCAACGCCCCGCAGCGTCGCAGCCAGCAGGTACCACGCGCCCTGCCGCAGCTGCATGCCGCTCTCATACTCGGCTGCCGCTGCTGCGTCCCCTGGCCCTCCCGCTCCTGCGGCACCGGGGCCGGCATGACTGCGGCTGTAGCCGCTGTCCCGCAGCACCTCCACCAGCCGCGCCGCGACTGCTACAGCCTCGCCGGGCGCTGTAACCGGATCGGCCACCCAGCGCGGCAGGCCGTCCCGCCCCATGTCGACCAGCACCACCAGCAGCCCCTCCAGCACCTGCATGTGCACATGCACATGCACATGCACATGCACAAGCTCACTATGATGCTAATCTTTGTGCACAAGCGCATGCACATGCACATGCTCTTGCTCACTTCAATGTACATGCGCATGCACATGCAATGAAATGGAATGCTCTTCGATGCAAATGCGCGAGTGTAGCTAATATGATGTCAGATGGTGCAGGCGCGCCCGGCCAGCCCTGGCGGGCAGCTCAGAACGACGCATGCACATCCAGGTGTGTGCACTGACCCACCAAAGCCAGGCAGGCCCAACCATGTGTCGTGGAACGAATCCATACCCGAGCAACGAGCGCGCAGACCAAGCAAGGCACTAGGCTTGTCAGGCACCACCTCAGCAGTAGCCCTGAGCTCTGTGCACAGTCCATGACCAACCACCACCATCACGTCCGTCGCCGGCCTCCCCTGCGTCGGCCTTCCCAGGGCCACACACCTGCATGGTATCGCTGTGGTGCAGCAGCAGTCCCACCAGCAGCGCCGGCATGGCCGGCGCCAGCCTGTGCCGGCGGTGCAGCCGCAGCAGCAGCGCCGAGGGAGTGCCCGCCGTGGCAGCCAGTGCATCATCACCATCGTCCCCTTGGTCCCTGGCCGCCGCAGCCCCGGTTGCCCCTGCTGCTGCCGTCGCTCCTGCGCCAGGCTGTAGCAGCAGCAGCATCGAGGGCGGCAGTAGCTCGGGGCTGGCCAGCGGCCCGCCCTCCGACACCAGCTCCTGCGGAACAGGCAGGCGGTCGTACACATTGGGTGTAGATCGCCCGCTGGAGCCCCATGCTCTGCAGAACTCGTTTTCCCACACCCCCTTACCTCGATCACCCTCAGTGCAGCATCGAGCGCCTCATCGCTAAGGGGCACTGAGCCCACCGCCGCCGCAGCCACAACCGCTGCGGCGGCAGCGGCTGCCGCCGCCTCAGCGGCGGCGGCGGCGGCGGCAGCTTCCCCTGCCCGGCCCTCTTCCTCTGCACCTTGCGTCGCCCCGCACCCCGCTGCCTGCAGGCCCCAGCCGCCGGTATCCTTCAGCCGCGACGCCTCGCGCGCCGCCGCCAACTGTGCGTCTGCCGGGGCTGCCGTGCCGCACGGCGGCGGCGGCGTGCCGTGCTGCGGCCGATACTGGGGCGTTGCCCCCGCCGGGGGCGAAGACGACCCCGCGCAGGACGCCGACGGCCCCGAGCGCTGAGCCATGCCCACGCTGTCTGCCGCCCTCGCGCCGCCAGCACCCAGCGCCGCCTCGGCAGAACCCGTCTGCGCAGTGGCCGCCGCCGCCGCAGCGGCGCCGCTGCCCGCGCTGCCGACGGCGGCGCCCCGCCCGCCGCCCACCACCGCCGCCGCCCCTGCGCCTGCATCAGCCGCCGCATCCATGCCGTACTCGTCATCCTCGCCCGTGTCGCCGTACCCGTGATCCAGCCTGCCGTACTGCTCGTCACCGTTGCCGTACTTCTCCTCCTGCCCGGGACGCAGGACAGGCGGCAGCAAGGTAAGAGTGATCAGCTGCAGGATTCGTTACCTGACACGTGATCTGGCGCTCATTTTTAGCAGCGCTCAGCAGGAGTACAGGCACAGAACGCTCTCTCAGTGCGCACCGAGGAGAGATTACCGAACTCACCAGTGGCAGGCACTGCCGCAGCGCCTGCTGCAGCACCGCATGCACCAGCTCCAGCAGCCCACCCCCCAGCAGCTCCCCGGCTACAGCCGCGGCAGCTACAGCCGCCGCGTCTGCGGCTGCTGCCGCCGAGGACGCAGCCGCGATGGCTGTAGCTGCCGCCAGGCTGCTACCGGCCTGATCATCCTCAGTCTCCGCAGCAGCCGGTGCCATCGCCCGTGCCTGAGCTTCTGCTACTGCCGCCTCTGCTGCTGCAGCCGTCTCGGCTGCTACTGCCGCGGCCTCCCGCACGGCGGCGGCGGAGGCGTGCAGCACCGCCACCACCAGGTCTAGGCACCTGCGGGGCAGGGGCGTGCGCACACATACACGCCAGCCGACGCATTTGCCATGCATTGTACGAAAACACACCGTACGAGCTGCGCAGTACGCCAACTGGTGGCACCGTGCAACTCGGCGGCGTCCGTCCCAGCAAGCCCAGCCTGCCCAGCTCCCAGTCGTATGAAAGCTAGAACGTTGCCGAAAGCCCGACTTCCCGTGCCCCCACCCTCATCGATTTGAACCTGGAATAAGCTACCCTATCCACCCTTCCACCCCCGCAACCCACGCCCGCAACCCCACCTGGCGAACAGCACGGGGTCGGCAGTAGCCGCCGCCACCCACAGCAGCCGCCGCAGCGCCGCCGGCGAGCGCAGCGCCGCCAGGCAGGGACGGCACGTGGCGCGCTGCGCGAGGGGCACGGGCACGGGCACGGGCACGGGCACGGGCACGGGCACGGGCACGGGCACGGGCACGGGCATGGGCACGGGCACGGGGGGGGGGGTTGCAGCGCTACTGCGGGGGTGCGGCGCGGTGAACCCACGGTGCGGTCCACGTGTGAAGCAAAGGCACGCTCCGCACGTTGCGACGCAGCTCTTAGGAGAGACCCTGACTTAGAGGGTCTCAGGTATCAGTCCAAGCGCACGCACTAACCTGCGCCGACCTCAGCGCCACGCTGCACAGCCGGCACAGCTCGCTCAGCACGCGCGCGTCATCCAGCCATAGCAGCCCGCCCCAGGCGCCGCCGCCCAGCGCCGCCGCCGACGTCTCCGCATCCCACACTACCGCTGGCGGCTGCGCCGGAGCAGCCCCGGACCTGGCCGCCTGCTCCGCAGCAATGGCTGCGCCCCCGCTGCCGCCCCCGCTCCCGCCCCCGCTGCCGCCCTGGCTCTCCAGCGCCGTCGCCACGACGCCGGCCTCTGCCTCTGCCGGCGGCGCCAGCAGCAGCGTCAGCAGGCCAGAGGCCGGCACCGGCCCTTCGGCATCCTCACCGCCGCCGCCGCCGCCGCCAGCTCCCAGCCCCCCATCACCTGCACCTTGCCGGTCGCCCACGGCGCCGCTGTCGGCTGCTGCCCCGAGCCCGCGGGCTCCGGGGCCGCGCTCCAGATCCAGATCCAGCTGCAGCTGCAGCGGTTGCGTGGCCACCAGGTTAGCGAGCGTGCCCAGGCAGATCTCCAGCAGCCGCAGCGAGGAGGTGGCGGCGGCACTAGAGGCGGCGGCGCCGCCGCCGGCGGCGGCGGCTGCCGCTTCCGCAGCAGCTGCTGCTCCTGGCGCGGCGACTGTAGCGGCCTCCACGTGAATGCTACCGCCGCCCGCTGCAGTGGCTGCTACTGCCGTGCCGGGCTCTCCCGTTGGCGGCGTTATTCGGCCCTCACCCTCAGCAACAGCCTGGTCAGGCGGCCCCCTGCCGTCGAGTTGGCTGCCACCGCGGGCGCCGCCGCCACCGATGCTGCCGCCGCTGCCGGCGCCCTGCCGCAGAGCCGCCAGCTGCCGCGCCGCCACCACCTCCAGCGCCTCGGCGGCCCGGTAGCGCTGCATGAGGCGGGCCACGGGGCGGGAGGCAGACATGTCCCTGCAAGGGACCAAGGCAAGCGCCAAGCAGGGTGATCGAGGACTTGGGGCATCCTTAGCGGACGGGCCCGCAGATTAGCACCGTGTGCCGGGGCACCTGCCTCCGCACCACCCGGCCATGGTTGCGCTTGGTGCTGCACCTCAACCCTCTGCCCCGTAACGCCCACCATAGCAGGCATCCTGCGTCCTCGGCGCTCATCGGCGGGGCGTCGCCAGACCCATCGACGTCCATCTCCTCGTCACCGCTGCCGTCACCGGTTGCAGCAACTGCTGAGCCGCCCACCATGAGCACACGTAGGAGGTGGATGACGGATGCATCCTCGATTGCGGTCTCGTGAGACTGGTCGGGATGAGTCAAGTCATCTGGTTTAGCTTGCTGCACCGACATGTCAAATCGTCTTGTCGCTTTGACGTTTTCACAGCATTGTTTGGGAGTTTACTAGCGCCGTTGCCGGGCAGAACCGTGCAAATTGATACAAGGCGCGAACTGGCAAAAACAACTTGTACCGACAATAGCTGCCATTCAATTCCATGATTTACCGATCGATGAATTCGGGCCGACCTCAGCTGGTCGACGTGCATGAAGTCACGCGTGCCAAACCCCGCATGTCGCATTCACACACTCTGCGTCATAGCAACCTTCTCCGAAGCCCGGCGACACCCCGCCACAGGTCTACAAGGTCAACTGGTGGGGCGCATGTTATTGTGCATGGAATTGGGTCGCAGACAAGGTGCACGCCGGGGGCATCGCCGCACTACGGCAGCTGGCGACCGGCGGCAGCGCGTACGCAGCGGAGGTGCATGCGGGCCCGGCCCCCGCCGCTGCCGGTTGACACGGTGATGACCGCTTTCTGGCGTTTGCACGTGTGTGGCAATCCGGGCTCAGCAACACCGAAAACCTAAAAGACGACAGTCACACAACCTACTACTGCAAATAAACAGCATGCATCATGAATAGAATACGTTCACTGACACCCCGCCGAGTTCATGGTGCCGTGGAGCATGTACATATGCTTGTGCCGCATGTCGTTCGGCGTTCTGATAACGCCTAGCTCCTTGTGAGCATCCCTCAAATCATGCAGTCCTAGTCCTGCTAGCACCAACTGAACACGTTACTGTGCCACATCTAAAAGAAACGCGTGCACATACCGGTACTTAAGCGCTGCTTCATATCTACAGATCTGCTGTACATGGATTGACGGGGAACTTGCCAGCTCACGCACTCAGTGCCCCCCAGCAGACGCCGCGCACGCCCTGGCCACGCGCCCGCACGCCTCCCTGTGCCCCGCCGCCCAGTGCGCCGCCTGGCACCCGGCGCAGCAGTACCGCACGCTGCGGCACCGCCCGCACAGCCGCAGGTCCAGCTCCGCCTCCGACGCGCCGCCAAGCTCCTCACAGCCCGGGTTGCCGCACACGCGCAGCCGCCAGAAAGCGGTCGCCAACGGGTCGACCGGCAGTGGCGGCGGCAGCTCAACCTCTGCGTCAGCAGGGACTGCCGCAGTTGCCTGCTGGTCCTGCAGCTTCTGGCTTTGCTGCTGCGCGCGGCGCTGCCGCACCTTCTCCGCAACAGCCGCCTTCTTGGCCCCCGCCGCGTCGCCCGCCGCGCCCACGTACGCGCTCAGCACACTTGCCACGGTGGCGCCGCTGATGGGCAGCCGCATGGCCGACAGCGCCGCCGCAACCGCCGCCACCGGCACACCCTCTTCGTCGCGAAAGGAGCTGCCTTGCCGCTGGTCCAAAGCCTCGACACGCGTAAGCTCGCACGCAAACGTGCAGAACTGACACGCCCACTCGCTAGCCGGCGTGCGCCGGGCCACAGCAGGCAGCGCCATGGCCCCCCACTGCGCCGACGTCCCCCCGCCTCCTCCTCCTCCTCCTCCTGGTCCTGACGCGCCACCCGCCGCCCCGCCCCAGCAAGCCGCCAGCTCCTGCAACGCTGCGGCGGCGGCTGCGTGGGCTCTGTTGGCAGCTGACTGCCCCGGCCGGGTGCCCGCCTCCTCCACGACCAGGGCGGGCAGTGCACTCTTAAGCGGAGCGCGGAGGCAGCCACGCAGCTGGGGATCCGGCGCTGCTGGCGACGCGGCTGGCTGCGTTGCGCCACTGTCGGCTTGCTGCCTCGCTGCCGGCAGCGGTGGCGCCAGCCATGACAGAAGGTGCGGCGCCAGCTGCGGGTGGCTGCCCGCCGCCGCCAGGGCACGGACCAGGGCGCGGCCCAGTTTGAAGCGCATGTCCGGCACGTCGCTGACTTCGTCTTTCATTACCGGTAGCGGATCCCGTTTCAGCCGCCGCAGCATGCCGCACGCAGCCGCCAGCAGCCGGTGCGGCTGGCACGCCAGCAGCTGCGCCGCCGGCAGCGGCGGCGCGGCGGCGCCCGTCCACGGCCCGAAGCGCCGCCCTGCAGCCGCCGCCGCCCACCACTCAGCCGCGGTCACGGCCATCTGCGTGTACATCTCTATGCGCAGCGCGCTGTAGCACCCGCTGGTGAAGTCCACGTCGGAGAGCCACGGCGCGAGAGCGCCCCAGTCACAGCCGGCCCGCAGCGCGTACGCGTGTGCCTCCGCAGCCGCCAGGGCGGTCCGCGAGTAGGGCGCCGCCGAGCCCACGTCTTGGGGCTGACCGCGGTGCAGGTCTCTGCTAGTCCAGAAGCCCTGAACGGTGCTCACAGCATCGCGCATCTGAAGGGCGCGGGGGTCCGAACGTCGGCGGCCCAAGCTGTTGGATCCAGGTCCATCTTTGCCTTCGGCTGCTGCTGCTGCTACTGCTGCTGCCTGCTGCGGCGGTGCATGTGGGTCGCCGTGCGCTGCTGGCCGCAGGATGGCTGCGGCCATGCCCTGCACCCGTCTCCGCATCGCGCCTGCCCATTTGGTACCGCTGAGGACCCAGCCCCACTCCTCGCCGCCAGCGGCCCAACCTATTGCAGCAGACGGGCTGCTGCCGGTCTGGAGGCATGAGGCGGAGCCAGGTGCTGCAGCGGCAACGTGGCACACAGCCGACATGACGCCTCCGGCGGCCGCGGGAGACGGCGGCCCGCCACCTGGCGCTGGCACCGCGACGGAAGCGCGGTTGCCGTCAATGCCCGAGCGCTGCGCGCCTGCCGCCCGCAGGACCAGTTGCACTAGTAAGGCGGAACGGTGCGACAAACGGATGATGCTTTGCAGCGAGGACACAACGCTACGGGCCCGCTTTTCCGAGTCCGAAATGCTGCTGTCGGGCTGAACGCCCGCGGCTCCCAGCCCAGGGAAAGCACGTAACAGCGCCAGCTCCGCAGCCGCGGCCGAGCGCAGCAGGCTGTCCAGGCTGCGCAGCAGGCCCGTCTGTCGCGCCATGGCCGCCGCCGCGGCCCGGCAATCCGGGCCCACCTCCAGGGAACGGCTCTGCAACCCGGAGACCGGCCGCCCTGTGATGAGGGTCCAGGAGGGGCGTACCGCGTACGGTAGGCTAGGGTATGGCCCCACCCCAGGAACGGTATGCCCGGTTGCCTCCCACCAAGTACTTGACCGCATGGATGGCACTGCTCAACCCCACCACTCGCCTGGAATTTGCGGCTGAGCTGGGTGCGTGCGTGGAGGCTGCGGCAACGAGCCGGCGGCTGCAGCGGGCTGCTCGCCTTCTGGCACCCAACACCAGGCACTATAACTGCTGCTAAGTGCCGTTGAAGCTGCCTTGCAAAGGCTCTCCAAGACCTCCCCGACACAGCCGGCGCCGACTGCAGCCGGCGGCTGTGTCACCGTCACCGCCCCGCCCTCGGCGCCGCTCTCTGCTGCCGCCAGCTCTGCAGACAAGGCTGCCTGTACAGATGACCGCAATGGGACACATGGGCCCGTCGCGACCACCACATCGAAATCGCGCTAGCGCTGTAGGAGCGCGCCTAATCATACCGTATGACTCGATACCTTCGCATGCAGTAGAGCTATGATATAGTGAGTCCCATAGCACTGCGCCACCTGCACATGTCCCTTACTAGGTTGTAGGTAGGTACAGGTGACAACAGGCAAAGCACGCAGAAGGTGAAGGTGCAACAAGGGCAAGAACGCGCTGGCACTCTGTCATCATCATGGTCAAGTGGCAAGCAACAACACCGTCACACCGTGATGTAAACGATCGTGGTGCTTCCGCGGCCCGCCTGTTCGCCTCGCTTCACTAGACAGCACGCCCGCCCACTCACCAGCCCTGCGGGCAGCAGCCGCTGCAGCGCCGCCGCCTGCAGCGCCAGGCACCAGGCCCCCGCCTCCAGAGCGTCCGGCAGCAGCGCCTCCACTTGCTGGGCCCGCTGCTGCTGCTGCCGCTGCTGCTGCTGCTGCTCTTGCTGTTGCGTTGTTGGGCTGCCGTCGCTGCTACTGCCGAAGCTAGTGATGCTACTGCTATCCGGCGACTTCAGCAACGCTCTGCGCTGCTCAGAGAAACAAAACGCCTGGAATACACCTTCCTGCAGCACGCACGGGCGGAGAAGCACGAGGGCACCGGGCACGGGGCACGACGGGGGCATGTTGGTTGTCCTTGAACCACTCCAGCTTTGCTTCCTGCTGACGCCACAAGGGAGGACCAACCAGCTCATAAACACACACACACACACGAGCTTCCTCTCCTTGTGCTTTTCTAACACACGAGCTGTGCGTCCACATTACTCCGCGGCACATGGCGGTGGCCAGACTAGACTCACCGAGTAGGCGGCGAGGAACCTCGGCGCCGGGCCGTACGTGGCCCCGCCCAGCCCCAGACCGGGACCGCCGGGACCGCCGACCCCCGCCGCGGCTCCTCCCCCGCCATCTCCACAGGTGGTGGTGACGCTGCCGGGGTCACCGCCGCTGCTAGCTCCGCTGCTCAAGCGCGCCAGCGCCTCAGCGGCGCGTGCCGCCAGCCGCAGCACCAGCGCCAGCGGCGGCGGCGGGCAGCCGGACCCGGGTGTCATGTGGACCCAGCAGCACAGGCTCGCATTCAGCCATGACAGGTGCGTGCTCTCAAGTGCTTGCTGCCGCCGGGGATCCGCCCAAGCCGCGGGGCCAGACGCAACCCCGACATCCGCGTCGTACGCAGCGTTCACGACGGTGCCGCTCTCCGCCTCATAGCGGAGCAGCCACCACTGCTGCTGGCTGTTGCTACTGCTGTTGCTACTGCCGCCGCCCCGGGCACCTCCCCCACCGCCTGCAGCGCCACCACCGCTCCCCCCGTGCAGGACCAGCCGCTCTATCAGCAGCGCCTGCAACCGCCGCACCTCCCGGCTCGCGAGGGCCGCATGCAGGCTGGGATGAGGCGTGCACGCTGAGGAGAGGTCCTTGAGAATGAGGCCTGCTGCATGTAGCAGTGTGGCTGTGCGGTCGACATCCGAGTCCAGGGGCAAGGCAGCCTGCTGCAGCTGCTGCTGGGAGCCCGTGCCCGCGGCTGCTGCGGCGGTGGATGCAGCTGCCGTGTTCTCCGCAGGCCGGAAGCTTAAGATGCTTCTTGCAGCCGCTGGGAGCACGTCAAAATCAAGGTCTTGTGCACGGAGGCTGCAAACCTTGCAGGCCTGTTGCAACGCTTGGACGGCAGCGAGACACGCGTCAAGCAGCCGGTCGGGGCAGTGGTGCTGGCATGTACAGCTCCGCACGTCCCGCCCCGACTTCCCGCAGGTGAGGATGAAGCCCTCCTGGCCGGCGCCGCCGCTGCCGGCGCCGCCAGCGGCTGTGCTGGCGACCCTTGCTGTGCCCGGGTCCTGCTGCCTTCCGTTGCTGAGGGCTTCCATGAGGCCGTGCAAGGCCACGAGCGCCGGCGCGCACTGGCATGCCAGGAAGCTTTCAGTCACAACTTCCTGCACATGGGCGATATGGGTTGGCGATCTGGGTCAAAGGCTAGCACACGACACGCGCACGCTGGGCTGCATGCCGATGGTCGCTGCGAGCGAGCACCGCACAGGCGCGCGCGAACCCCCGCAACCTGTCCGTCATGACGCGGCCACTCTCACATTGAGCATGTGGAGACACTTTTGGGTGTTTGACTCGAGCACAGACACGACACACTCCAGGACCGGGGACGAGAGCGGGGCAGCACCAGACGTCCGCGGCTGCGGCTGCGGCTGCGGCGCAGACTTGAGCGCCGTGGTCACGGAGCTCAGCGCGTGCACCAGCAGTACCCACACCGGAGCCACGGCCGACACCAGCGTGTGCGCCTGAGAGGCCAACAGCGCGGCCTCGCCATTTGCGTCGCCCCCGAGGGAGGGGGGCACGAAGCTGTCACCGCTGGGCGCTGCGTCCGCGGCGCCGTTCCCCGGGCCGGTGGCGCTCTCTCGGTGCTTTTAAACGCGGCCGGCGGCTGCTTCGAGGTGGCTCCCCGTCCGCAGCAGCCATACTAGGTGGACCACCAGCGGCGTCACCCACTGATCACATACTGATAGGTTTATGCCTTCAAGCTGGAGCGTCGCGTGCAGGGTCGCGTGCGCCACTAAAATCGCTTGCAAGCATTGCGTGTATTGCTCGTTCAGCTCCTTGATTTCGTCAGTATTTAAATGACTGTGGGCCTTAGAAGCATTGATAACTCTGTCGAGCACCGCAACCGTGTGTTCAAAAATGCATTGCACCTTCACTGCCTCCTCTTCAGGCGATAACGGCATTCGTGCGAAGCAAACGTCACAGCACAGGCTTACTAATTACATGGCGAGGGCAAGCGTGCACAAAACAGTGCTATATCGTGCCGGTACTACCGGTAGTGCCAAAACCCGCCCCCGCCGGAGCCATAGCCGCAAACCCTGGCATGCGCCAAGTTCCCATTCCACCGTACATCCCGCATACAATCTAAGCCCCTCGGCCGCGTCACAACCCGTACAGCCTGCATCCAGTCTTATGCCCTCGGCCGCGTCACGAAAAGATAATAAGTGCCATACCGCCACGCCTGCCGCCACACGATAAGTTAACAAGTGCAGGAAGTGCCATATCGTAAGGAGTACCATACGTATCCATCGGCCCCCGGCTTGCAAGGATACCCCCCTCCCCTGACTCATGGGACACTGTATCTGTATACCACGTACACAGGCATCGCCTTCACAGCCAGCATCGCTGCGCGCACAGTGTGCCCCTTCCGACGACACACCTTCCATTGATGGTGCGATGCACAGCCTTGCCGTGGTGACGCATGCACGGCTTTTGTACAATAAAACGGCACTTGATGTCGTGCCTTATGTCACGCGCGCTACCCGCAGCCCGTATCCATCCACGCAGACCATCTGTGCACAAAGGAGCGCCCGGCATGCGGGATTGGATGCTTTGGTTGTCTGGCGAACACACCGGTGTGCCACTCAACC
The DNA here is from genome assembly GCA_016834595.1 of Chlamydomonas schloesseri. Classification (NCBI taxonomy): domain Eukaryota; kingdom Viridiplantae; phylum Chlorophyta; class Chlorophyceae; order Chlamydomonadales; family Chlamydomonadaceae; genus Chlamydomonas; species Chlamydomonas schloesseri. The sequence goes on along the minus strand of JAEHOD010000007.1, from coordinate 2,593,352 downwards.
GGCCCGGCCTGCTGAGGAGTGGAAAAAGCCGGTGGCCATCATACGGCCCGCACCCTACAGGAATAATACATGGAGGGATGAATCTACCACATTTTGCCTCATATCTACAGATCTGCTGTACATGGATTGACGGGGAACTTGCCAGCTCACGCACTCAGTGCCCCCCAGCAGACGCCGCGCACGCCCTGGCCACGCGCCCGCACGCCTCCCTGTGCCCCGCCGCCCAGTGCGCCGCCTGGCACCCCGCACAGCAGTACCGCACGCTGCGGCACCGCCCGCACAGCCGCAGGTCCAGCTCCGCCTCCGACGCGCCGCCAAACTCCTCACAGCCCGGGTTGCCGCACACGCGCAGCCGCCAGAAAGCGGTCGCCAACGGGTCGACCGGCAGCGGCGGCGGCAGCAACTCGTAATTCTCTGGGAGTTTGATTTGGATGGCAGGGGGCGCCGCTGCACCCTCGTTGAGCTGCCCCTGGTCCTCCGGCACCCCCTCTCCCTCCTCCTTCCGCCCCTTCTGCTTTTCCCGCTGCTGCAGCAGCTGCTGCTCGCGCTGGCGTATCTGCAGGTCCAGCTGCTGCGCGCGGCGCTGCCGCACCTTCTCCGCAACAGCCGCCTTCTTGGCCCTCGCCGCGTCGCCCGCCGCGCCCACGTACGCGCTCAGCACACTTGCCACGGTGGCGCCGCTGATGGGCAGCCGCATGGCCGACAGCGCCGCCGCCACCGCCGCCACCGGCTCCGCCTCCCGGTCATCCCGAACGCAGCTGGGCCGTGAGTCCAGGGCCGCAATGCGCTGCAGCTCCACCGCAAAGGCGCCGAATCGCGCCAGCCACTCGGTCGCCGGCAACCGTCGCGCCGCCGCAGACAGCGCCGCCACGGCCCTAGGAACGGAGCCGCCGCCTGCGCCGCCGCCCCCGCCGCCGCCGGACGCGTGGGCCCAGCACACGGCTAGGTCCATCAGGGCCGCGACGGCGGCGGCGTGGGCCCTGTTCGCGGGCGGCTGCGACGTCCGAGTGCCGGCCGACGTGTTTAGTGCGGCCGGCAGGGCCATCTTCAGCAGCGTCCGCAGGTGGCCGCGCAGGAGCGGATCGGGCTGTAGCAGCTCGGCCGGCGCTGCGGCTGCGGCTGCGGCTGCAGCAGAGGCTGTAGCTGCTCCTGCCAGACCCCCAGAAGGCTGCTGCACCAGTGGCAGCTCCTGCTGCGGCTGCTGCGGCTTCTCTGGCGCCAGCCATGACAGAAGGTGCGGCGCCAGCTGCGGGTGGCTGCCCGCCGCTGCCAGGGCACGGACCAGGGCGCGGACCAGCGCGAACCGTGCGTCCGGCAGCTGCCGGTCTGCTGGGTCACCTTCGTACTCTGCGGGCATGCGCGCCAGCATGCCGCACGCCGCCGCCAGCAGCCGGTGCGGCTGGCACGCCAGCAGCTGCGCCGCCGCCAGCGGCGGCGCGGCGGCGCCCGCCTCCGGCGCCGCCGCCGCCGCCGTCGGAGTGCCCGGCCAGGGCCCGGTCGCGGAGGCGGCCGCAGCAGCCGCCCACAGGTCAAGCGCGGTCGCCGTCACCTCTACATGCGCCCCAATAATAATGACGAAGAAGGCGCTCGGCAGGCACCCCGCCACCTGCCCGAACTCGCAGGCGGCATGGAGCACGTGCACGTGCACCTCCGCAGCCGCCTGCGCCGCCCGCCACGCGGCTGCCGCGGCGATTGCGGTCGTCCCGCCGGCGGCCCGCTGCTGCTGCTGCTGCTGCTGCTGCTGCTGCGCACCTTCCACCGCAGTGGCAGCATCATGTGCAAGCCAGAAGGGCTGCTGGTCGCGACAACAGCGCGCGTGGTGTGCTAGCGGGTCGCAAAGGTCCCGCACCAGCCGCTCCACGAGTTGAAAGTCCATGCGCTTGCGGCCCCGGCAGAGCCTGCAGGCGCAGCGATGTCGAACACCGCCGCTGCGGCTCCGGGTCCACATGCTGTTGGCGCTGCTGGCGCCTGCCGCGGCCGCGTCAGCCTCCGCCGCCTCCGCCGCCTCCGCAGCCCGCTCCACGTGCGGCGGCGGCCAAACCTCATCCACGAGGTATCGGAGCAGAGCGCTGCCCCGCTTCATGCCGCTGACCACCAGACCCAGCTCCTCGCTACTGCCGCTGCCGCTGCTGCTGCTGCTATTGCTGCTCCCAGCTCTGTTGCTGGTGCCGGCGCTGGTGCTGGTGCTGCTGGCAGCCCTGCTGCCGGCGGCTGCGGCGGCAGAGTCCTCTAGCAGGGCCTCCCGCAGGGCGCCAGCCACGACCCACAACCACCTCACAGCCCCGTGCAGCGAGTCATGAATGCTGCGGCGCCCTTGATCTCCTGGCGTGCCGCCGCTGGCGCCTGTTCCAACGACCGCGGCAGCGTTGCTGTTGCTGCTGCTGCTGTTGCTTATGGTGTCACTGCTGCTACCGCCGCCAGTGGCGCCTTCGCCTGCAGCGGGGCGGGCGCGGAGCAGCGCCAGCTCGGCGGAGGTGGCGGCGCGCAGCAGGGCGCCCAGGCTGCGCAGCAGGCCTGTGCGCCGTGCCACAGCCGCCACCGCGGCCCGGCACTGCGGGCTGGCGCCGTGCATGAGGGCTGCGCCTGCAGCACGGCGCGGCAATGGTAGAGGGTGCCAAAACACGGAGATAGTAAGGGCAATGGAGGCATTCGCAACGCCAGCCGCATTAATACCGGTACTGGCCGGTTCTAGTTCCTAGTTTGCTGCGATCAGCTGAAGCCCTTTAGGTAAACCCGCGTAGCTTGGCCCTGCACGCTTGTGGTTCCGGGATTGGAACGAGGGCCTCCATCATAGCTACCCAACTTGCCCATGACACCGAACGCACCTTCAGACCGCGCGGACAGGCAGCTCCCCAGGTCTTCAAGGACGACTGCCACTGCGTTCCAGGTTTCTTCAAGCGCCCTGGCGGGGCTTAATGTGCCTTGCGTTTGCAGGGCTATCCAGTCCGCGTCCATCTTCGCCTCAGCTGCTGCTTCAGCGCCACTGCATTGCGCCCACGCTGCATCCACCAGAGCAGCCTGTTGAGCGAGGGGCGGAAGGGGCGCCGCAAACGACAGGTGACACAGCAAGCTGAACAAGCTGCGTTAGCTACCGATGTACAAACATGAAACTCAAGTAAGCACGGCAGCACTGAGCGAGAGCCACGAGCCACGAACCACTCATGCGCCACCGGGCATCACCCCACGCAACAAAGCACACATCCTGACATCCAACGCAGAAGAATTGGAATCATGCCTGCTGCCCTTTGCTTCTTGCGCACTCACCAGCCCTGCCGGCTGTAGCTGACGCAGCGCCGCCACCTGAATCGCCAGAAAGCGGCAGCCGGCTTCCAGCGCCTCCGGCAGTAGCGCATTCACTTGCGTCCGAGCGGCCTTGTTGTTGCTGCTGCTGCTGGCACTGCCGCCGCCCGGGGGCTGTAGCAGAGCCTTCAGCCTCCCCGCAAACACGAACCCTTCATACGCCTGTTTTGGGGGCGCGGCGGGACGGTTAGGCGAAGCGCGGGCGTGACTCCCGCGAGGTCCCATTGCATGCATGCGGTACACCGTACCTTAGGGCGACATGTAATTGCGCATGTAATTAATTAACCAAAAAAAGCTGCAGTACCGCGCACCCCCCCTCGGGGTTGGTTGGCGCAATAATAATCTTGGGAGGGGTGCGCGGTGGTGCAAAATTACCCGGATGGGGTGTGAAAATTTTCGGTGTAACTGTCCATGCGGTTGACAATGCGGCAGCTACGGCACGGGCCCATTACGCAGCTGCTGCATCTGTTCTGCTTCGCCGCCTTTGGCCAGCTGCAACGCATGTGCGCATGCCTCTTCCTGCTGCTGCTCCTGTTTACTCACCATGTATGCGCACATAAACGTCGGCGCCGGGCCGTACGTGGCACCGCCCAGCCCCAGACCGGGACCACCGGGACCGCCGAGCCCCGCCGCGGCTCCTCCCCCGCCATCTCCACAGGTGGTGGTGACGCTGCCGGGGTCACCGCCGCTGCTACCTCCGCTGCTCAAGCGCGCCAGCGCCTCAGCGGCGCGTGCCGCCAGCCGCAGCACCAGCGCCAGCGGCGGCGGCTGGAAGCCGGACCCGGGTGCCATGAGGGCCCAGCAGCACAGGCTCGCATTCAGCCATGACAGGTGCGTGCTCTCAAGTGCTTGCTGCCGCCGGGGATCCGCCCAAGCCGCGGGGCCAGCCGCAACCCCGGCATCCGCGTCATGCGCAGCGTTCACGACGGCGCCGCTCTCCGCCTCATAGCGGAGCAGCCACCATTGCTGCTGGCTGTTGCTACTGATGTTGCTGCCGCCGCCGCCGCCACCTCCCCCACCGGCTGCAGGTGCACCACCGCCTCCGCCGCTGCCGCAGCCGCCGCTGTGCAGCACAGCCGCTCTATCAGCAGCGCCTGCAGCCGCCGCACCTCCCGGCTCGCCAGCACGCGCTGCAGGCTCGGGTCGGGCGCGTCCGCCAACGGACCTGCCTGCCCTAAAACGGCATTGATACTTTCTATCCTCAACAGGAGATTACGCACATGCCCGTCTAGGCAGAGCGCCTCGTTCACGGCGGAATCTCTCAGGCCCCATTCCCGATCGGGTGGCGCCGGGGTGCCATTGCAGGGCTCCGCGGTATACCGCAGCAGGCGGGCCGCTTCCTCAACGATGCTGTCGACGCCAAGTTGTGCCGAGGACAAAAGCGACACGAGGTTGGTGCCAGCGGCGGCGCACCCGGCGACCAGCTTTGCAGGGTCGTGGTGCTCGCAGCGACAGAGCCGCACATCGCGCCCCGAGGCGGCGCAGGTGAGGCTGAACACATCGCAGCTGCCGCCACCCGGCGCGCTAGCAGCGCCGCCGCTGCTGCCACTGCTGCTGCTGGTGGTGGTGCTAATGCCGCTATCCGGCGCTGCTGCATCGTTGATGCCAGCTTCGCCGTCTGCTTGCCCTCCATCGGCGGCAGCAACAGCTGCTGGCGCGCCGCCGGGGAGCTGCCCCTGCTGGCTTGCCTGCAGCAACTTCGCGACGGCTGCTAAGGCTTCCGTAAACACGCCCGGTGCAGCCGCCTGCACATGGATAAACAGCAATGCAAAAGCAAACAAGGTGGAGACAATGATGTCATGTGACAAGCATCTAATCTTGTGCGAGCAGGGACAGGCGCACCGCGACGCCATGCGGCACTGCAAAACGCACGCGCCTCCCTCCACCCCCTGTCTGCAACTGCAATCCCTCGCGCACATCAACCCCCGTACGTATGCCGTACATGTTACATGCACAGTGTGAGCGTCAACGTTGCGTGCTCACTTTAAACTCCTCCAGGTTGGCTCGCAGCTCCGCCGGTGGCGGTGTGGGGGCCCGGGCTGCCGGGGCTGGCGTGGCACCCGCGCCCTGAAGCGTGCGGACCGCTGTGGAGACTGCGTCGAACACGAGAAGCCACACCGGCGCCACCGCCGCCACCAGCGCGTGGGCCTGAGCGCGCTGGATTGCGGCCGCGCCATGCTCACCGCTTGCTGCAGCGGCGCTGTCGCCAGGCGAGGTCTGGAGGTCAGAGGCCGCGTTCGGCGAGCCGGCCCCCCCGCCAACGCCCGCCGACGCGCGCTCCGCTGCCGCCTGCAGCACGCGAGCGGTCCACTGCAGCCAGCCAACCTGGTTCAGAACCGGCACTGCCCAATCGTTGCATCCTGCGTGGCCTATGTCGGCTGCTGCCTTCAGAGCATGGCGCACCCAGGCGAGGGACTTGAAATTTCCCCCTGTGAACTTTTCGCTGAATGTTTTCGTATCTGATATTGGGATTTGTGTTTGTTTTGCTGCCTCATAAATAGTAATTGCAACGTCCACACTATCGGCCACAGCTTCCAGGATGTCTTTCACTTGGGCCGCAACTGTATTAGGGTCGACGTCCGTTGCCATAGTGCTACTCAATCATTCTTAACTCGTGTTATGTGTTTACAGGGAGTTGGTAAAAAAAGGGGAGCGCTTTTAAAAAAGGGGAGGCCGGTTGTCCCCCATCGCAGTCCCCCACCAACACGGTCCGCGGGCCACGCTACACGCTTTCCCCCCGCGGGCGATTCCCCGTACGAACTACTACGTTCCTCAAAACTGCCGCTTTCGGCTTTGATGACGCAGGAATCACTACAACATTATAAGCGTTCTAGCCACGCCAACCAGCCCTAGAGCACAGACCGCAGCCACTAACAGCACAAAACGGAGCCACTGCACCTACCGGGGCCGCGCCTTACATCTGTCCGCAATACTCAACCGGACAATCATTTACGGTACCGTTCGTTTTTCCCGCCGAGCTGTTCTTCGAGGCAAGCATGGCCGACCGCCAAGCTCTTTCATTTCCGCACCGCAAATAAAATTACTCAATTTCTTTCCCCCAGCCCTCCAGCTGAGCAGTAACGAGTTCTGTCTACAGTACCAACGCAAAAACACCTGGTTGTGGCCAGAGCCGCCCGTCACCCCACCATTTGCCGCTGCTGACACACTGCCGCACTACTCTCCTTCTCTCTCGCTCTCTTGTCGCCCTTATTGCTGTGTGTTTGACCCACTCAACTCGCTGGTGTCTGATGAGTGTGCTCCCGTCTTCCAGCACTTGCTGTGATGCCGCCGTGATCCAAGCCGCCAGCCGGCACGCAGGGGCGGCCACATGCTCCACGTGCGCAGCTCATTACCCGCTGATGGGCAGGCCCAGGCCCTTGAGGCCGGCCCGGAGGCGGTCCTCCCACTCGAACCTGTGACGTATGTGGTGCGGCGTGAGGACAGGGGAGGGCCGCAGGCATTTAAGCAGATTGAAGCAGGGTGGGGCTCTCCGAGAATGCACGCTGAGTGCAACGACCGCTGTAATGAGCCCGGCAAGACGGAATGAGAATGCGTCAGCGAGAGCATGCCGCACGCTCCAGGCCTGTCGCAAGCCGTAACGAAGCTGACCCAGCGCGCACACACACGCAAGCCTCCTGGAGTTGTTTCCCATGCCTCGTGTTATGTTTATTTTCACACAGCCCACCTGGAGTTGTCGCGCGCGTCAAAGTCGATGGGGTTGTTGTTGCAGTGCGCCACGTAGGCGTAGATGCCAGCCAGCAGCACGCCGATGAGCGGGTAGTACAGCCCCGCCTCCCAGCTGCCGCCTGGGTGGGTGTGCATTGGGTGGGTGTACATTGGGGAGGGGGTGCCATGCATTTAAGTTGATGACGAGGTAGACGTAGAACAGACGTTGCAACACGCGGGAGGGGAGGGTTGCAAGGATATGTAGCGAAGGGCAGCAGGTGGTAGCAAGAGGGGTGGCAAGGATACGTGGCGAAGGGGGTGCGCGTGCAGCAAGGGGGTTGATGCGTCATGATGAAGAGGTGGGGTTGAGGCAGGGAACAGGACGCAAAGAGGGCACAAGGTGCAGGCGCAGGGCGCAGGCCCAGGCTTTGCGCCATGTGCAACGGGCTTTGATGCAAATTGTGATGCATGCATGCATCCAGGCAGGCAGGCAGGCAGGCAGGCAGGCAGGCAGGCAGGCAGGCAGGCAGGCAGGCAGGCAGGCAGGCAGGCAGGCAGGCAGGCAGGCAGGGGGCACGGCTCTCCCCCTCCGCCCACCCGGCCCTCCTCGGCTCACCCGTCGCGTCTAGCAGCAGTCCGCACGCGGCGATGCCGGTCACCGCGCCCAGCGCGCCGCAGGTGTTGGAGATGCCCAGCAGTGCGCCTGTGTGTTAGAAAAGCACAAGGAGAGGACGGTGTGTGTGTGTGTGTGTGTGTGCGTGCGTGTGCGTGTGTGTAACACTGGTAATGCAAGTCGGGTGGGTGGGAAGTGGCCGCGGTATGGTGAGAGGCAACGCAAGAGCGGGAGCTGAGGCTGTGGCCAGCAGGAGGAGCCCAAGCTGAAGCTCCTTGACTCGCTCCTTCCAAGCGCGCCCCCTCCCCCTCCCAGCAAGCACCCACGCACCTACACACCCCAGCCCCCACGCCCAAAAACCCCCAGCACGCGCCCCCAGGCACGCAGGCACGCAGGCACGCACCCGCGTATCGGCTGCTGAGGTCGTTGGGCGTGCAGAAGAGCCCGGCCAGCGTGAAGGGGTGCGCGGTGAGCCCCGCGATCATGTAGCCCACCACCCAGGCGGGGTCGTCGGCGGCCAGGGCGCCCACCATGGCGGCGGCGGAGCCCAGCATGGAGATGGACTGCACGCGTGTGTGTGTGTGTGTGTGTGTGTCAGTGTGTGTGTGTATGTGTGGGAGGGGGTAGTTCATTCCAGGAAGGGGGGTTGAGGTGCGCAGGTGTTGGGGGAGGAGGTGGGGGTTCAGATGCGGTGGTGCGGGCGGGGGAGCAGGTGGTGTAAGTGGAGGAGGACCTAGGGTGGCGGCTAGAGCGCAAGAATGCATACCCAACCCCACACAAACCCGCCCGCGCCTTCTCCGCCCCCGTTTCCGCCGCCCCGGCCTCCCTCCGCCCCAGTCTCCCTGCCCCCTCACTCACCTGCACGGTCTTGCGCACGGTGGGCAGCGGCATGCCACCCGCCAGCAGCCAGTCCGCGAAGCGGCCGGCTAGGTTGGACACCACGAAGCCGGTCATGGCGGGGACCATGGACATGAAGGAAGCCTGTTGTGGGTTGGGGAGGTTCCAGACAGTCGCAGACAGTCAAAATGAGTGGGTGTACAAGCAGGCAGGTAAGGTACAGGCAGTGGGGCCAGGAAAGGGAGGAGCAGGCGGAGGTGCGTGTGTGTTCTAAGGGGTACCTGCCGCACAGTCACCTCTCCTTCCAACCACCCGCTGTCCACTCCCCTCCAAAGCGCCCCCACCCACTCCGCACCTTCCCACACACCCCCAAAGCGCACTATCCCGCCCACCCACCCACCCACCCACCTGGCTGAGATCCATGTCCAGGTCCTTGACGAAGTAGGTGGGCAGCCAGGACAGCAGCGTGAAGTAGTACCTGGTGGTTGGGTGGTTGGGAGGTGGTTGGGAAAAGTGGTTGGGGGAGGCGTGATTGGGTGGTGGTTGGGGCATGGTTGAGCGGTTGGTTAATGTGAAACAGGTGCGGTTGTTGGTAAGGTGTTGAGGGCGTGGGCGTGGGAGCGCGGTCGGACGCACGTGTGGCGCCAAGCAGTCACACCAAGCCAACTCAGCCCCAGTGCCGTCCTCCTCCCTCCCTCCCCACCAGCCACCCACCTTCCTACCAGCTCGATGTCCCCCCTCCCTCTCGCTCTCACATGTTGTCGCTACCCCAGCAGCACCATGTCCTGCAGTGCCGTCCTCCTCCACCCTGCCTCCTCATCCCTCCCACACAGCCCTCCCCTCCCCCCCCCGCCCTCCCACCCACTCACATGTTGTTGCAGAAGTGTGTGACCATGAGCGCCTGCATCTCCTTGGCGCGCAGGAATGCGCGGTACGGCACAACCGACTTGGCGGCGGCGGGCTTGGCGGCGGCGGCGGCGACCTTGTCGGCGGCGGCCTCCGCCGCCGACCGGGGCCCGGCGCCGCTGGCGGTGCCGGTGAGCGCTGCGGTCATGGTCGGGTCCTGGGCAGCCAGGTCGGGCATGACCATGGATTCAAACCAGGCGTACCAGACCAGGCCTGTTGCGGCGGTTGGTGGGCGGTTGGTGGGGCGGTTGGTGGGCGGTTGGTGGTTGGTGGCTGGGGAGAGTGAGGCGATATGGTTGAACGGAGCCCTGGCATCCCCCCCTTTCTCTCCCGAACCTCCACCCTCACTTCAGCCATTCTTCCAAACCTGCCCTCCAAGTGCAAATCTGACCCCAACCACCCTATGGTCCCTTTGGTTCTGGTATAAACTACCACCCCAACCAACCCAACCACCCCAACCGCCCAACCACGCACCCAGGCCGCCGTAGATGTAGAACAGCGCCTGCCAGCCCAGGCCGTTGACGATGGGCGGCGCCGCCAGCAGCCCCACCACGGTGCCCAGGTGCAGCCCGCCGAAGGAGGTGGTGGTGGCGGAGGCGCGGCCGGACACGGGCACGGTGCGCGCCACGATGTCCACCACCGCGCTGGGCGCCACGCCCTGGCCCGCGCCCACGATGAAGCTGCGCTCCCGCCCGCCCGCCCGGTGGACACGACAGCAGCAGCAGCAGCAGCAGCAGCAGCAGCAGCAGCAGCAGCAGCAGCAGCAGCAGCAGCAGCAGCAGCAGCAGCAGCAGCAGCAGCAGCAGCAGCAGCAGTAGCGCAACAACAACAAGTAAGGGCAGCCAATCAGTACCGCAGGGCAGGTCGGGTTCGGAAGGTGGCCGCATGACGGCATGACAGCTCAAGATAGGCACGTCAGCAGGGCTTGCAGCGACTCCCAAGGGGACATCAGGGTGCACACACGCGTGGGCGGCTCCCTTGCACTCCTCAGCCCTTGCGCTCCCCTCGACCTCCCACCCCATCGCCGGCCGCTCCCCGCCTCCCAGCCTCCACCCCCCTCCCAACCTCCCATCGCCACCTCCCATCCCAACCCCTGCCCTCCCCCACCCCATCTCCCGCCGCATATCCCGCCGCATATCCCCGGGGCCCCTCACCGCGTGAGCGACAGCGTGGGCACGGTGGCGGCCGCCAGCGGCGCCACGAAGGTGGCGGCGGACCAGGTGGCCAGCGCCACCGGCAGCACCAGCCGCCCGCCGGTGCTAGACGCCAGGTAGCCGCCGGGGATGCAGGCCAGCATGTAGCCGGTGTAGAATAGGGCCTGGCGGCGTGTCAGTTTGGAGGGGTTTGGGCTTCAGCCTTTCATGACTCAGGAGGACGGTGCACGTGCTGATACAGTCGCGAGGTTTCGACCTCGTCTGCTTTCACTGTCTGCACCAGTCACACCATCCGCCTGCTCCGAAGGGCTCCTTCCTTACCACCCCTCATCGCCTTGACAACCCCCACCCCCACGTCTGTCTACATCTCAAATCAAACATGCATGGCACCGCCGACACATCCGCCAAGTCGGTGTCCTCGCCTGTGACGCCTTCACGCAAACCCGGCCCCCCCCCCGCGTCCTCACCTGCACCAGGCCGCTGACGGACGCGCTCCAGCCCATCTCCGCCGACATGGGCACGATGGCCACACTCATGTCCACTTTGCCCTGTGGATCCCGGTCAAAAGGTTGTTAGGCGCATGGGGATGCAGTCCATTTCCGCCTTCAGAGCTGCGGCTGCGCATGCCACGATAGATGGCAAAACACCCACCGACCCTGGTTGTCCCCTGTGTTCAGGAACAAATCCACTCCGCCCGTGGCACGCCGCGCACGCAAACGAATACACACACACGCACAGGCACGCTCTTTACGCACCATGTTTGAGAGCATCAGCGCAAGCGTGGCCGCGAACACCAGCTTGTCATTGGCGGGCATGCCCGCCCACCACCCCGCCACGCCCCCTGCCGCTGCCGAAGACGCCGCTGGCAATGACCCAGATGGCCCCATGCCGGCGGCGCTGGATGCCGAGCTCGTGCTCGATGCGGATGCGAATGCGGCAGAGGCGCCGGCTGCGCTGGCGCTGCTCGTAGCAGCAGCGGCTGAGAGCCGCAGCTGCGCCTCCAGCTCTTCACGTTTCCGTTGCGCGTCTAACTCCTGGTGCCCTTCTTTTGGTTGCTGTTGTTGTTGTGGCTGGGCGCCTTGGCGGGGCTGCAGTTTGAGCGCCGAGGCGCCCAGCGACGGCGGCACCGGCACGGCGGGGCCTTTCGTCGACAGCGCGCTTGCCGGCGCCGCGACGTGTGACCGCGATGACGGCCAAGTCCAGGGCTGGCGGTATGCGCTTGAGCAGCCGTGGATAGGCGCCGGCGCCTGGAGCGCGGGCGCGGCCGGAAGGCCGCTTGGTAGCGATGGCGCGCTCGACCGACCGGTGAGAGGCCCGGAGCCCAGTCGCAGGCCCATGTGCGCCATGACCGCGCTTATTGAACAACTAGCCTAGCTAACCGACAAGCGCACGTGGCGCAGGTGAGCGCGCGCTGGCAGCTCGGAGGCCGACGGACTGCAGCGTCAGGTACGTGCAAAGTCGCTGGCCACAAATGCGTACGTTAGCAGAAGATGTTGTCTTAACAATTATGGTAGCTGCCACTCGAAAAGCTATGGCTGGTTCGATCAGGATAACGGCGCGCCGCTGGCAAGGGGGAAGGTGTTGCTACGATGTGGGGAGGCACAGCGTAGTTACTTGAAGGAATGATGGTGCAAAAGAAGATTGGTGCAAGGCATAGCAAGCTGCAGAAGTCAATTGTAGATTTCGCCGAACATGCTTTTTTGGTCCATGGCATTTTGCCGTCCCGTCCACCTTTCATCTCGCCGTTAAATTCAATAGTCTTCTGATCGCAACATGTATGCACTGACATCGTGAACTCGTGCGGCGCTCAGCCCTGCTTAACTGGCCCGTGGTTCGCGACCCATCGCCAGAATCCGTTGACGCGCGGCGTAGTCGCTGGGGTGCGCACAATGTCATTTCAGCAGCGATGAGCATCTGGGTCATAAGGGGGGCCGGCCATCGACAAGACGGTTTCACGGATTTTGTCCATGCCACGCTGCGGCCAAGGGATTCAGCCACGCGGAAGGGTGCTCGGGCTGCCAAGCACCACAGCCCTGATAGGTCAGGATTTGTCCGTGACGTGAGGTCAGCTACACGGCCTGTTGCAGGCTCACACGCTCACCTGACACGGCACCCAGCCCTTCCTGCCCCTGGGTAGTCGAGCCTGCTAGTCGTGCGCCCTCATGGAACTCTTTTTGCGCTTGGGGCCTTGGGCCACGATGTGCCGCGCGCTAGATCTCTCTTACTGACAAGCTCAAACCGTCACGCCGGTGGCAAAGCGCCGCTTCAGCGCTCGAAACCCGTTCCTGCCAGTGGCCTGCGCACGGGCCTGCGTGCCTGGCGGTTGGGAAAGCGTTGCTAGTTACAGCTTGCGGCTTTTTTCTGGCGTAGAAGAACCCTTGGTCTATGTGCGCATTCTTCTTGTCGCTGGTGAGCTCAAACGGCATCGTTCCGCTGCCAGAAGTGCAGCCACCAACGCGAAATCACGGCCATTTCCTGGGTGGTCCATTTGCCGACGGTCGCTGGCTCTGGCCTGCCAGTCATAAAACCAGTACTTCCAAAACTTCACTCAACAATCACAACACACTGCGCATAGGTTTGGTCGCTGGAGAGTGCTGAACAGGAGCTGGCTGTCCTGAAATCGTCTTTTCGACTGCTATAGGCCTCGCGCAGCGCCATTCATGACGCGCAGCCCTTCTGCACAGCTGCCCCTATCGTTGTGGAAATCCACGCTGCCGGGCGCGAGTCGAGGGGGGCTTCCGGTAGTGCTGGAGGTGAGGGCTAAGTCGCGCGAGGTCATGCGCGTGAAGGGCCTGACGCACTGCGCGTTTGTCAGCCTGCGACTAAGTTTCGCTGCAACGACGTTGCATTGATTCTTATTCCTGATGATGTTGCGTCTCTCAGCGGACCAGTCGACTTGGCGTCACGCGCTGACGTGTCGGCGGTGGCTTTAAGAAGTCACACGCCCGGCGCGCCGCGCGTTCTCCTGCTCACCTCCCCTCTGACCTTCTTTGCACGCGCCGCTCCCTTGCAGGGTATTTCGGCAACACTCAGCACGCATGGCGTTTGCAGAAGCAGCGGCGTTGGCGGCAGCACGGGCCTGCATGACAGCTCTCAGAGCCGGCGCCTCGGCCCCCAAACTCTGGGCTGCAGCTTCCACCAGCCCCGGCCCCTAGCACCTATCTTCCGAGCAGCCGCCGGCGTAACTCTTGGGGGCGCTAAATTCAGCGCCGCTATCGCTCACGGTATTGACGCTAGTGGCGCCATAATTGTCAACAGCGGCGTCGGCGGCGGGTGGCGAGCGTACGGGGCGGCTGCCGCCGCATCGGCGCTGGCTCGCCGGGCCCATCCCGACGGCGGTGCCGCAGCCGCCGATTCAGCTCCCGACATCCTGATCGCCTTCTCCCGAAACCCCCCAGGAGCGCACCACGAAGACGAAGCGACTGCTGCCGCTACAACCGCTGCTGCTGCTGCCGGCCCCACGGCTGCTACAGCCGTGCACGGTGGCCACCACGAGGACGAAGAGCTGTATCACCTCATCAGCCCGGCGCTGGCCGGCGCTACAGCCGCCGGACCCGTGCTCATGCCTATGACTGGGACCGCTACAGCCGAGCACTCGCCCGCCGGCGCCACAGCTCCTGCCGCGACGACCACTGCTGCCGCGGCTGCGGCGCGCGCAGACGCGCGACCGGCGCCGCCGCTGTCCTTTACTGACCATCGTGCCGTCTTTGAGGGGCAGAGCACGTGGCAGCTGCTGCGGGCGTACGGTGTGCTGCGGGCGTGCGGCATCAATGTGCGTAATGTACCGCAACAACTAGGCTGGAGGTCTGGAGGGCGCAGAATTCACCACACCACACCGCCCCGCACCGCGTCGGCAGGGTGTTTCACGTGCCGCAACCGCATGCTGGCTCTTTCTGCACAACCACACCCGAGCAAGCGAGCACACGCTCGCCGCAACCCCGCCCGCCACCTCGCCGCAGCCACCCGCCACCTGCCCACCTACCCGCCTGCCCACCTGCCCACCTGCCTGCCCGCCTGCCCACCTGCCTGCCTGCCTGCCTGCCCGCCCCCGCCCCCTCACCCTCAGGTGTTGGTCGACCACGCCGAGGCGCTGCTGAGCGCCTCCCGGCGGCTGCCGCTGCTGCCGGCGGTGGTGGATGCGGCCGTCAAGGCGACCTTCTTTGCGCACTTCTGCGCAGGTTTGTGTGTACTTAACTTCGATCATAAAGCAGATGTGCGACACCTATACTAAGCTAGAGCTGCGTGGACCGGGCTGCGGGGCGTTTGCTGTGTTGTGCAAGGGGGCGGGGCGTAGATACTGAACAAACAAACCTGAGCGAACTGGGGAAGGGCAAACGGCGAGATATCGCGTGTCCTCGGGGATGCGGTGCTGCTCTGCGTACTCCACCAGGAGCCGCATGAAGTGAGTGGATGGCTTTGTCGGTTTGTCGTGGTGTGGTGTCGCCTGTGCTGGTGTGCAGGCGAGGATGTGGCGGAGGTTCGGCGCACCGTGGAGCGACTGCGGGTGGGTGGGTGGGTGGGTGGGTGGGTGGGTGGGTGGGTGGCTGATGGTGATGCTGCTAAGTGTGTGGCTGAAGCAGAGGTGCAGGACACGGGCCTGCAGCCTGGTGCCTGCTGCCTGCGGTCCTCCACGGCATCTCCGCTGTCTCCGGCTCCTCCTTATTGACGCCTCCTTCACATTTCTCCTTTCCCTCGCTCTTCTTTACCTGCTGGCTGGCCCAGGCCTCGGGTGTGGGCGCCATCCTTGACTACGCCGCGGAGGACGACGTGGGCGCCAACACGGCCGGCGGCGCCACCGACAACACCACCGCGACCGCCGCCGCCCCCGCCGCCGCCACCACCGCCGCATCACCACCAGCAGCGGCAGCAGCGGCATCCAAGGCTGTGGTGGCACCGGCGGCTGGCGCCGCTGGCAGCGGCCGTGGCGGGGGCATAGACACGGCGGCTACAGCCACCGCGGCTGCAGCCACCGCGGCGGACGCCGCGGAGGCGCCGGCTGCTGGTGCTGCTGGTGCTGCTGCTGTTGCTGCTGGTGATGTCGTGCTCAGCCCCCGGGCGCTGGGCGTGGTGGGGCGCACGTACGACTACGAGTCAGAGGAGCAGTGCGACAGGTAGGTACCGTAGTGATGATCCATTGATGTTCAATTATTGATGCTCGGGAAGACGAGGGCGGCGGCATAAAAGGGCGGAATTCAACCGCCGCGGGGCGTACGTGGACGGATTTGGCGCTCATCTTGTCTGATCATTTGTGTGCGGTACTATCACTTGTCATGCGCGCTCCCCTTCTTCTTGTGGTTATTCCGCACCCAGTACTTGCCGCTCTTTCGCACCCCCCGTCCCGCAGGCACGTGCATCACTTTCTGTCGGCCATTGAGATGGCGGCGCAGCAGCCGGGCCGGCCCGCCTTCGCAGCCATAAAGGTAGGAGGGGCGTCAGCGCGGGCGCGTCAGCGTGGGCCCCGCAGTGTGATCCAGTTCGCTGGCAGCAGGTAGAACCAAGGGCAAAAGCACAGGCACGGACTCAAGTCACCAGGCGCGCGAATGTACCTATGCCTGTCTCACACACCCTGTGTTCCTCGGCTTTCTGCCGCTCCCAATCAACCAGCCAACCACATGATTATAACCGCCACCGGACCGCGCATAACCGCCACCGCGACCGCGCATAACCGCCACATGACCGCGCATAATGGCCACATGACCGCGCATGCAGATCACGGCGCTGGGCAACCCGGCACTGCTGCAGCGCGCCTCGGCGGCGGTGGCCATGATGCACCGGCTGTTTGCGCGCTTCGACGAGGACGGTGCGTCAGGCGAGGAGGGTCAGGGCTCGCTAGCTCCATACGTAATACCAGGAGCGGGCCAATACGAGGTTACGAATGCACACGTGGCACACGTACGGTAGCATCAGGGCTGTATGCGCTTGGCTCGGCGCTGGCTCTACCCACAGTAGCCTACGGCTGGGCAGCGCCTGACGCCCATAGCCTCCTAACAACATTAATAACATTGTTACATGGATTCGGGTCCATGTAGGCCCCACTAACTCATAGCCTCCTCTTGGAAGTTGAATTGTTCAATGACCTGCACCAATGCGCGCAGGCAGCGGCTTTGTGGACCGACACGAGTTTGAGCGGCAGTGGCGGCGGCTAGTGGCGGGCGCCGCCAACAGCCCCGAGCTGGAGGCGGTCATTCGGCGGCAGGGCGAGGAGACGTACCGCTGGCTGGACCGGCAGGGCACTGGCAAGGTAGGCTGTGTGTGTGGGGGGGTGCGGGTCAGCGGGTCAGCGGCGGGTGCGGGTGCGGGTGCGGGTGCGGGTGCGGGTGCGGGTGCGGGTGCGGGTCAGCGTATGCGTGTGCGTGTGCGTGTGCGTGTGCGGGTCAGTGGGTGCGTGTGCGGGTGCGGGTGCAGGTGCGGGTGTGGGTGCGGGTGTGGGTGCAGGTGCGGGTGCGGGTGCGGGTGCGGGTGCGGGCGTGATGGTGGGGAAGGGGGATGGGTACTCATGCCTAGAGCGTCCCCCTGGGTACACCGCAAACAGCCGTTTCGCCCGGGGCCCGACCTGTTGCAGCCCCCCCATGCTCGTGTGACTCCTAACCGATTCATATCCTCGTATTCCAACAACCACACCGCACGCACAACCGCTGCTGCCGCCACACCGCCGCATCGCGCACGCACCTACCCGCCTCAGGTGGACTACGTGAGCTGGTGCTCCCGCCTGGACCTCCGCCACCTGCCGCTGCTGGCCGCACGCATTGCCGAGGGCGGCGCCGGGGCGACCGCGGGCGGCGGCGCCAGCAGTGCGGAGGCGGGCAGCAGCGGCAGCAGCAGCCGCGCAGGTGAGCCGCAGCCAGTCAAACTGGGGGCTGGGCGGCCTGGGCGGCCTGGGCAGGGCACACGCTGGGTCATCCTGCCACGGCATTCTTGTGCCTTTGTGGGCCAGATGTCATTGCAACTGGAGCTTTATCGCCCATTCAGTAAGCCCCCCGTCTCAACAGTGTCGTGCGCTATGTGCGCACAGTCCGAAGACCAACCACCTGTGAACTGCAACTAACAACCAACACACCGGCAACTAACCAACCGCCAACCGCAGTCGCGGACATGTGCCTGGACGAGAATGAGGTGGAGCTCATGGCGGCGCTGCTGGGCCGGCTGCAGGTGCGGCTGGTGGTGACGCAAGTTCGTTGGATTGGCGGTGCAGCTGACGGGCGGAGGAGGTGGCGGACGGGGTAATGGACCCATTCGACTGTGCCGCTTGTAATGCTACCGTGGTGCATGCAGCTGAGCGTTCTGACAGCTTACCGTAGTGCGGTTTGCTGCCCGCATGCGCTTGCGGGCTGCTGCTGCGGCTGCTGCTGCTGCTGCTGCTGCTGCTGCTGCTGCTGCTGCTGCTGCTGCTGCTGCTGCTGCTGCTGCTGCTGCTGCTGCTGCTGCTGCTGCTGCTGCTGCTGCTGCTGCTGCTGCTGCTGCTGCTGCTGCTGCTGCTGCTGCTGCTGCTGCTGCTGCTGCTGCTGCTGCTGCTGCTGCTGCTGCTGCTGCTGCTGCTGCTGCTGCTGCTGCTGCTGCTGCTGCTGCTGCTGCTGCTGCTGCTGCTGACCGCTGCGAATGGCTGCCTTGTGCAGACGCTGGTGGCTGCGGCGCTGCGGGCGGACGTGCGACTGATGATCGACGCCGAGCACTCCTACTTCCAACCCGTGAGTCACCACTGCATGGCTTACATGTGCGGATATGCCTCCTAGTGACTGTGACTGTGACTGTGACTGTGACTGTGACTGAGCAACAATACTCGGTTTGCAGGCGTCGGCAGGTCAGCGCGTCCGGGCTTTCCTGGACACCCCAACCCATGCCCACCGAGCCCCTGCTTCCATGAGAGCCAGCACAACACCCCACGCTTTGCCCGGCACCCCACATCCCGCACTCCGCACCCCGCACCCCAAACGCTTTGCATTCCACATCGCATCATCATCGCGCGCAGGCCATCGAACACCTGACGCTGCGGCTGATGCAGCAGCACAACCGCGGCCCCGGCGGCCCGCGCCTGCTCAACACCTACCAGGCCTACCTCACCGACTGCCCGGCCCGCCTGGCGCGAGACCTGGAGCGCGCACGGCGGGAGGGCTGGGTGCTGGGGGCCAAGCTGGTGCGTGGCGTGACGTGCGTGTATGGCGTGGCGTGGCGTGGCGTAGTGGAATTCGTGCGGCGTGACAGCGTGTGGCCGGTTCCGTGGGGCGCGGCGGGAGAAGCGTGGGGCGACTGGCGGGGTTGTGGCGTGGGGGGGGGGTCGTAAATACCAGCCCATTCTTAAACCAAAACCAAACTAGCGACTAGCGAGCGACAGGCAATGGCGGCAAATGCATAGATACTTCTGGATAGGGGCCGAACGTCGTGGAGGATGGGCGAGCGCCGCTCGGGCTCAGTGGCACGCGCAACAGCACGAACAATCATGCAGGGCAAGCCGTGAAACAACCCACGACTTACCTGGCGACCAGGAAAGCAGCTCCGACGCCAGGCAGCACGCGTCGGGCCAGAGCCGTGACATGTAGGAAAGGGAAGCAAAACCCAAGGTCCAAGAGGGCAGGGCACCAGGGCACAGTGAAAGAGCCGAGGCGAGTGGGCGGCAATAAAAAGGGGTACAACAAACAACACACTACACGAGCCCAGGCGGTGAAAGAGGCCGAGAGGGTGGAGGGCAGGGAGAAAGGCAAGGGCCAGGCGGCATGGGGGCCGTCAGGGCGTGGATGCAAGGGGGCAAGCTGTGTGAGGGCCGTGTGCGGCTCCCCACAGGCACTGCGAGGTTGGATGCGCCGCAAACATAAGGGGGCATCCAGGTGTGCGGCAGGGCAGGCAGGGGCAAGGTTAGACCAACCAGGCAGCAAGTGATGAAACGGGGTACTCAACGAGGTGGAGGGGCACAAGCGATAGAATTACGCTAGGGTTAGAGGACGCCGTCAGCAAGGGGGGGGGGTCGCGCGATACAGCGTAGGCATGCGCTTGGGCGGCCTTGCCTGCCGGTGAGCCTGTCTGTCCGCGACGACACGCGTGGCGAGGGGCGCAAGGATTGCCCCCCGCCCCCCGAACAAACGCACTGCGACACACCGTGCATGCGCCGCGCGCCGAGGTCCATCCCCTCTCTCCCACAAAACCCTCTGCAACCAATTTCAGCCCAAGCTTCCAACCCTTTTTCCCACCTCCACCACCACCTCCACCGCCTCCTCCACCTCCTCCACCACCTCCTTGCACCCACCTACCGGTAGGTCCGCGGCGCCTACCTGCACCTGGAGCGCCGCCGCGCCGAGCAGCTGGGCTACCCCTCGCCCTGCTGGCCCGACCTGGCGGCCACCCACGCCTGCTACGACGCCTGCGCCGAGCAGCTCATCGCCGCGGCGGCGGAGGGGCGCGCCGAGGTGGGCGGGGGCCGGGCCCCGGGGGCTGCCATGGCACTCCGAGCCCACCGTGCTCGGCTACGCAAGAAGGACAATCTTCCTGTCGGCCTTCTTTTCGGCAATCTTCGGCATCCATAGTTCTTGGATCCTGTGTGGCTGTGGTTGCGTGTGCACTCTCGGGCCCGACCTCGACCACCGCCGCGAATTGCTTGCGTCTTGCGCCGCCCCTCGTGGTGCTGTCGCCGCTCCCTGCCATGCATGGCTGCCGTGCCGTACAGGTGCTGCTGGGCACCCACAACCAGGCCAGCGTGGAGGCGGCGGTGGCGGCCATGGCGCAACACGGCCTGGTGCCGCCGCCGCAGCAGCAGCATCAGCAGCGCGCCTCGGCCTCAGCAGCAGCAGCAGCAGGCCCATCGGGTACCAGGTGGGTGTGCCCGCGCGTGTAATTGGAGAATGAGTTGAAAGCGTGCTTCACTACCGTTTGCGGACGGGCAACCATCGCCTTTCCCACGCGCCCATCCCTTGGTCTCTTATCGACTTTCCAACTCCGTGTCTTTTCCTTGCAACAGCACCAAATCCGTGTCTTCTCCTTGCAACAGCACCAACTCCGACAGTGACAGCGCCTCAGACGCGGCGGCGCCGCCGCTGCCGCCCGCCAGTGACCGGGTTATGTTCGGGCAGCTGCTGGGCATGAGCGACCACCTGACACTAACCCTGGGCAAGGCGGGCTACCGGGCGTACAAGTACGTGCCGTACGGGCAGGTGGGGCAGGTGATGCCGTACCTGCTGCGGCGTGCGGCGGAGAACAGGGACATCATGAAGGTGAGGAACAGAAACACGTGGCGGAATGTGCCATTGGGTGTTGGTTGGTGTCGCCGGCGGCGGGGTACGGTAAGGCACGTTGCATGGGCGCATGGGGCGCACGTGCTGCACCGGTCCAGCAGCCCGTGCACCGGTTGCTGCAGCATGGTGGGCTACCGTACTAGGCTTTGTCACGTGCACCGTGTTTATTCGTGTCGCCTCCCTGTCAGCTGCTCTCCGACGGCTCCGAAGCCCCCAGGCAGTGAACAATACCACATCACCCTACACACCCGCCCTACACACCCCTCACCGCGCACCCCAGGGCGCCAAGCAGGACCTGTCCATGCTCAAGAGCGAGCTGCGGCGCCGAGCCGCGGCGGCCGTGGGGCTGGCTCAGTAGGCAAACAAGCAGGGTGAAGAAAGTGAAGAAGCAAGGCACGGAAAATGCGGGCGCTGGGTTGTCTTCAGTACAGACAAGGTCGTTAGAGGCTGAGAGATTCGTGGCATGGCCAAGTGCGGTTGTTGGCGAAGGCTCAAAGTCAAAGGCACGCCGCCAACAGTTTGACCAGCCTTGCGACGGCACCTTGCGATAGGCAGCATAACATGGTTGTTGCGCTGCATCATGATAATGAAGAGATGAAATAGTTGATACGGTATGTGAAGCATGGAGAGCCAATGCGTGTTGCAGTGGAGCGCAAACCAGAAACGGCTCGTGGCATGACCAGGTGCTCGCACGCGGTGCGCCCCCGTGGTGCGCCCCCGTGCCCTAGACGGGGATTCGGAAGCAGCCTTGGTATAATTGGCATTGGCGCGGCTGCATTGGCCGCGGCCCTGGTTGAGTCGTTGGCAACTGCCGACTTCTTTGGGCAGCCACACGGCAGCCACATCATTCTGTGCCTTGTAGGACACATTCCGAACCTGCAGGCATCGAAGCCACGGGGTATGCTCAGCTTATTTCGGTCGTGTGGCTGTAGGTGACGTGAGCGGGCGATGAGTGCGGTGTCCTTTGCCACATGGCGGCTGCACATGTGGGATTTTTGCTGTGCCCCAAAGACGTCATGTACCGTGCTCCAGGGTTATGGGTTGAATAGAAAGGGCGCAAGGAAGTGGGAGGCATGATTTTACACATGAGGATTAGGGGCATCTTACTTCAGTGCTGGTGGCCGACGTATCTCAGGCTCACCCACTGCGCGCTCACGACTCTCTGTAGCGGTGTCTGGATTTGTGCGGCTCAGCCGGGGCCTTGGGCGCACCGGCGTAAAAGCCTCGCACTGCGCTCTACAGGCCGTGTACATGCAGTTGGCGCTGCAACCACACACGGTCCCGTGTATCAATCACCTCCCACGTTTGTGCGCCCACGCACCAACTTGACCAACAACATTGTGGCAAAGGCCAATGCAATCCCACTGCACGCAGCGCTGCTCCTTCGGCAAAGACGAGAGGGCCATGACGGACCCCCGGACTGCCATTCGGCACGCAGGCGCCACTGCTACTGTACAACAAAATCAATGGTGTCTAACAACTTCACGGTTGAACTCTAATATCTCTCTTCACACCAGGGTCAAAGCAGTCAATGCTTGTCCGTCAACGCCGGTGTCAGGGATGTGGCCATAAAATCACCGAGGTTCGCTCGGGGTTTCCCGCAGCGCCTGCGCCTGCTGTGCAGTATGGCACGCTTCTGAGACCTCTTCATGCTCATGGCCGCCCCCCAGAACGAGAGGGCCACAGGCCCATGCACCTGTGACAGCGGCATGCCATGGCCGCCGCCCCCACTGCTCCACTGCCGCCTTCCCTACACACGACAAGTTTGACCCCCCGCGCGAAATCACGCGCGCACACGACTCTCTCCGACGTTGCAGTGGGTTCCCCCAAAACAACACGCGCTGCCTCTTTCGCGCGTCCACCTATCACGGCCAGTGCCATCCGTGCGGTGCGTAACCCACTCCGGGACATTGACTCCTACTACTGTGCCCAATCAATCATGCACCGCCTAACCTAATTGTAATGGATCCGCCCAGCTAGCTCGCTATCAATCTTGCTGGCCAGGCATGGAATTGTGTTATTTTTCCATGCAGCGCACAAGGCAGCCTGCCCGTGCAAAATGGCAGCCTGCCCGACCGCACGCCTGACCACTGCCACTGTCCCTACTCCAGCCCGCTGCATCCCCGCGACCAACCGGTACCGTAATTTCGGTCACCAGCTATCGCCTGGTCGGCACGCCAGCGACGCCGCTTACACGAGGTCACGCCAGCCCTGCAGGCGCCGGTCCCGCGCGGCGCGCTCCTCCGGGGTCATCTTGCAGCTGGAGCTGCGGTTGTCGCCGCCGCCGGCGCTGCGGCTGCGCGCCTGCGGCAGCAGCGAGGCGGGACTGCCGGTCTTCTTGTTGGCGGAGCCGGGGCTGGAGAAGATGCTGCTGTAGCCCATCTCGCCCTCGGCCGTTGAGCGCCAGTTGGATGGGGCGCGCACGGTTTCAGGGCCGGGGGCCACGGGCTTGGGCGACCGGCGGCGGCTGGCAGCCATGGCCTCGTCATCCAGGCTGGGGCTGCGGCTGCCCACGGCGCCCTTGCGCACGCCCGTGGCCTCCTCCATCTCAGCGCGCCAGTCGCGGCGGCAGATGATGAAGAGAGGCGACTCCGCGCGGCCAGAGCCGGCGGCGGGCTTGGCGGAGGCCGACGCGGGCGAGGCGCTGGCACGGCCGGTAGGGGAGGCGGAGGTGGGGGTGGGCTTGGATGCGGAGCTGCCGGGCGCGAAGCGGGCAGTGGGGCGGGCGTGGAAGCTGGTGGTGGTGTGGCCGGTCCCGGGGTTGCCCATGCTGTGGCTGGCGTGCGGGGCGGGCGAGGGCGTGGCGCGGGGCCCGCCCGGCAGCGACGCCGCCACCTCGTTCAGCTCGCTGCGCATGAGCACGGACAGCGAGCGGTCTTGCCCGATGCGCTGGTCGCTCACGAGCTGGCTGTCGTCATCATGGTAGCGGTCGTAGTTGAAGGCGCCCACGCCATAGCTCGCGCCGTAGCCGGCGCCGTAGCCTTTGCTGCCTGCGGTGTTGTACTGGGCGGCGTTGTCCTCGTCCTCGTCGGTGGACGCGGTGCTCAGGGTGGTGCGGCCAAAGGCGGGCTGCGCGCCGGCGGCCTGCTGCGGCGTGACCGCAGGGTAGCCGCGGGCGGGAAGGGGCGCGGCTGCGGGGGACTGCCGGCGGACGGAGCCCGGCCCTGCCGCGGCCATGTCCACATGGGCAGCCGACTTGGTCGCCGACTCCTGCAAGGTCAGGAGACTCCTGCCGTGATGGAATGCAGCTGGAGAGAACGTGCTTGAATGCCTGCTTGGCCCCAGCTACATTTCACTTAATAATCCCTTACCACCCCGCGTCCTTGGTGTATACACATGTGCAAGTCCGCAAAACTCACCCATGGCATGGGAAGCGACACGCCCGAGGTGCGGCGGCGCTGGCGGCCCGGCGACAGGCCGCCTACGCTCATGGACAGGCGCGCAGCGGCCATGGCGGCGCTGCCCAGCTTCTTGGCGGTCTCGTCGTCAGCCGTAATCTTCATCATGTCCGAGTCCCAGAAGTTAGCTGGCAGCGCCGCGGCGGGCGTGTAGGCGGCCGCCGAGGTGTAGGGGGAGGCGGAGGGCGAGGGCGTGGGGGGTGCGGAGGAGGGCCGCGGCGGCAGTGCGGAAACGTTGCAGCCGAACAGCCAGGCCTCGTCGTCGTACATGTTGGCGCTGGGGCTGCCGTAGCCAGTCGTGGTCTTGACATTGTCGAGGTTGGCCATGGCGGAGCGCAGGCGCTGCATACGGGCCTGGGCGGGGTTCATCGCAGCGGTAGACTCCAGCACGGCGCCGCGCCCAGGCGACATCCCGCGGTTGATGCGGTTCGCTGCGACCGACGCGCTGCCCGCGGCGCGGTGAGTGGTCGGCACATCGTCGGCATCCGAAGCCGCGCTCTCATCATATCCCCAGTCGTGCGAGCCACGCGGCCGTACGCCGTCCTCCTCTGCAAGTTTACGCCAGGTGCTGCGGGGCCGGCCTCCGACGGCTGTGCGCTCGGCAGTCGCGGACGGACTGCAATTGACGCACGGGGGAGGGCCAGCGACAAGAAAACGGGCCGCTTATTGCATGACATTTGCGCTATTAAGAAGCCGCAGTGCACTTGCTACAGTCTCGTCAAGAGAGCTGCTTGCACCCGCGGAACCTCTGTTGACCGCGACGACCACTGCTTACCTGGCCACCGCGCCAGCGATGACGGAAATCCGTCCGCCGTTGCGCCGCGCTCCCGCATTCTTAGCATAAGCGCAAGCAAGGTTGGAGCTGACATGCTGGTGGGACCCCGTCGTCGCGCCGCTGGTGCAGGTTGCGCCAGCGACCTCAGGTGCCCGGCCGCGCGAGTTGGAGCGCGCGTTGTTTGTCGAGTTCCACAGCGCTGGGAGTTGCATTTTGATTAAGCGCAATATATACCGCGGAGCGAGCGCAGGGCGTGTGGTCTAGCAGAGACAAAGATTGACAGTTCGGTCGTCTTTGACCAGCGCGTAGAGGCAAGCCTACGTGCCCCTACGTGTTCCAATGGGTTATATTACAAAATGTGTACCTGCAAATTCGAGTATGCAAAAGAAAGTGAGGCTCACTGGGGTTTTGAGGACTCGGGCCCCAATGCCTCATGCACGCCCATTCGCCCAAACGCGACCCACCATTGCTTCGTGCACAGCCTGGCTCCTCAAAAATGCTTGCAGTATACATTGGCTCTGAAGATCCACGCATCAAGGTGTTGCATTGCAGAGGCAGGTCGCAGTAGCGCTGCACAAAAACGCACACGTCGCCAACTCCGACGAAGTGACTCGCCCGCTCTGAACATGCAGCTGCCGTCGAGGGCCAAAACTTTGTGGCACTATCATTGCTTCAATGCTCCATGTGTTGTAGAGGGCAACAAGGAACGTGTATCCACAAGCCGATGTCGTGCAGCTAATCGCAGACATTCCCGCTTGTGCAGCGTTCCCCCTTGCTCCCCACCTTCATGGATTAGGTACCTGCCCTTCACAAGCAGCCTTGCAACCCCTGCGGCCTGCGTCTACATGTGCCGCATCACGTGCCTAGTGTCCCTGAGACGTCTGGCCTCCACGGCTGTCCTCCCCTAAACACTCGAGCGCGCATGCAGGCGTCACGATATCACTGCATAACGTCACACCATATGATGCCAGGTCGCCCCCAGGCCCCGGCCCCCCTGTACCCCGAACGGCATGTCCTACCCAAGCCCCCTGGCCCTGGGTCTTCCTCTGTTCCGCAATGACCCTTGCTACCCTTGCTTGTTATCCAAACAGGTGCGTGGGCATGAGGTGCCCACAGGGGCCTCCCCTGCTCCCGGACCTCCCGACCGACCGACCGACCGACCCCCATGGACAAAACCGCGTGTTTCAGGGGGTTTTACCCCTCCAATTAATGCCGGAGTGGTGCCAATCGACTGCTCTTGATGTGCTCTATCACGCTGTGCCATTTGCCGGTTGTGCACGTGACTTCGACGTGTGCAAAATTCCAGGGGTCCGACCACCGACCCCAAAATCGACCCCCGAGGTGTGCGATGTGGATTGCAGAGCGAGGCCAGCTTTCTGGTTCCTGATTTCAACGCAGTCCTCCTGCCTAGTACTTCATTTGCAAATGACGCAAAAATCAGAGTCCAAAAAGCTGGCCTCAGCGCGCGGTGGTCGATGGCAGGGCGCACATAGGGCCAGGGCGCTTCAGAACGCAGCTCTAGATAGCAGACAAGTCAAAATTATGCTTTAGATTACTATGATACACGTTTGGGTGGGTTATGCAGGGCTAAAATGATGTTTTGTTGGGGCGCATTCTAAAGTGGTCCCTCTATCAAGAAGACACTAGAGGCTCGCCCTATTGCTCTAACTGCTGAATATAAAATGGTACGAGTGATTGCTCTTTGGTTTGGCCTTATTACTGGACCGGAGCGCATACATGACCCTCCCGAACATAAGCTTGACATGTTGCAAACGTGCGACTTAGCTCGCGAATGCCCGAATTTCCTATATCATTACTTATTTTGAGCACTTCTGACGCTCGGGTTCACATCGCTCAGGACTTTTGCCAACCCGACCCGGTGGCGGTGGGACCCTGGCAAAATTCTATCCATGGAAATGTCCCCGGGCCTGACCCCCAGCCACAATTCCTATGCATATATAATAGTATGCATACTGCAATCTGGAGCCCTTGATACTGTCTTCACATTGTCATCGGCTGCCTGCTGCTGGTCGGCACGGTTGGCATTGCAACCCTGCTCCGGCTGGGTGACATGCCGACATGTCAACAATTTTTCACGTCATTGCTTCCTGCAGTGTCCTCCATCGCTGCAAACATTGCTATAGTGTGTTGCAGTAGCACGCGCAGGCTTACAGACGCGTTTGGGGCTCGTGGGACAAAGTTTTGCACAAACCGTGACAAAACCTTGGGGGACCCTGGACCGACCGACCGACCCAAAACTTTGGAGGCCCATAACTTTGCACCCAGTACCCCATTTTTTATT
The DNA here is from genome assembly GCA_016834595.1 of Chlamydomonas schloesseri. Classification (NCBI taxonomy): domain Eukaryota; kingdom Viridiplantae; phylum Chlorophyta; class Chlorophyceae; order Chlamydomonadales; family Chlamydomonadaceae; genus Chlamydomonas; species Chlamydomonas schloesseri. Next base: position 2,566,184 of record JAEHOD010000007.1, on the reverse strand, counting down.
CTGAAAGCGGATTCTTAACGCTCTCGTTGAGCTTTATCCATTTGAAGCATGGGGTATGTTTCGGAAGATCCTACCCCCCCCCTGATGTGCTGCACACTTCACATCCCTGTGGTGTTAGTTGGTAGGCCGAACGACAGCACACACGCAAGCCAGCCCATCAAGCCAGCCCACGCCAAACACCAGCTGTCCGGCATTTGAGCATCATCAACTCCTCAACGGCTTTTGACGCCCCCAGTTTCGCCCACAGTCCTCATGAAAGCAAGCACACTCGACATTATCGCGATTGCTGTGGAGACGTCCGAACACCACTCATGCATTCCGACGTCATCACCCCCTGGAGAGCTCCAAACCCGGAACGCAAATAAGCGCCGCATGCGCCAACCAAGCGCGTTACGACAGTCCAAAAGAGGATGAAAGGCCACGGAAGCACTAGCCCCATTACAAGGAGCGTGACTAATAGCAATACGTGCGACCCGGTACATGCAAAGCACCTTGCCATCCTGCGATTCCTGCCCGACACACACGACACAATCATCAATACCATCCAGTGATATCATACTTGCTTCATCCCCTGAAACCAACTTATCGAGCATGCTCGTCATTCTCAACAGCAACGCAATTCGATTTCTATGAATCTGTTGCTACGCCCAGGCGCCCAGACAATTACAACTGCTGCTGCAGCTTCGCAGCTACGGCAGCTAGCCAGTAGCTAGGGCAGCAGCAGCCAGGGCTAGCCCAGCCCCTGCACCTTGCAGATGCTGACGTAGGCGTGCCCGGGCGTGTCCACGAATGCGTAGAGGCACATGTTTGCGGCGCTGCGTTTGCAGATGGACGCAAAGGTGGGCTGGCTGCGGCAGCGCAGCATCATGAAGAAGCCGTCCTGCGAGGGGGCGGGGGGCGGGGTTGTGGTTACCAGCCCAAACTAAACCAAACCCAATGCATAAGAGCGAGGAGGTGAGCGTGGCCTAATATGGGAGAAGGAGGAGGAGAAAACGGGGGGCGGGGGTAGTTCACTCCAGAAATCAAAGCAAACCGACGGGGGGCGGGGAGGAGGGGAAGAGGGCGGAACAGGGGGCATGCGGGTGAGGGGCGGGGGATGAGCGATGGGCCGGATGAGCTGACACGGCAGAAGGGGTTGAGGGCAGCAAAGATGTCATGGGTGGAGGGTGTGGAGGGGGTTCCATGCATTTAGATTAGGCAGGGTCGAGGTAGGCAGGTAGGGGGTACGGAGAAGCGTGGAAGATAGAGTTTACATGCCTCGCACGCATGTTTTAGTACTGTGTGGATGCCTCGCAAACCAAACTGCACTTGTGGCGGTTTGCTGTGTACTGCTGTGTACGAGAACTCACCGTGTACGCGTACTTGAGGCCGAACACGTACAGCTCGATACTCTTCTCCGAGAACGTCATGCCTGTGTTGAAGAAAACAAGCACGTGTGTGTATGTATGTGTGTGTGTATATGTGGTGGTGGGGGGGAGAGGAGCCGGGAGGGGAAAGGGAGGGAAAGCTTCGGGAGCGTCAAGGGCGTGAATGGGCACCAGCGCGGCCCGGGCGGCACAAGCGCAGATCACAATCAGCCTGGCGCTACGTGGGAGCACAGCTACGTTGGCAAAGGCAAGCAATGCCGCAGGCCGCAGCCAGGCGCGGCCGGGCGCAGCTGGGCCTGGGCCTGGGCCTGGGCCTGGGTCTGGATCTGGATCTGGGTCTGGGTCTGGACTGAGCTGCGCCTCACCGACTCTCGAGGGCAGCCAGCTGTCGGGGCGGTCGGGCTTGGAGGCGTTCCAGAAGCGCACGCCGCTGGGGAGAAAGCGGGGAGGAAAGGAGGGGGGGGAGGCGATTAAGGGGCAGGGGGGAAAGGGAGGGAGGAGACAAAAGGAGAGGCGGCAGGGTCCAAGTTCCAAGGTGGACACAGCGAGCAGCCGCAAGGGCCATACGGGAGCTCCACCTGCGGGTGTAAAACACACAGCCGGGGTATGCCCGCCCGCTGTCGTCTCCCTGACCTCCCCGCCTCCCAGCCCCATGCCTCCCCCCAAACCTTTGCCCCATCCCTTCCCTCTGCCTCCCCTCTCCATCCCCGCGTCCTCGACCAGATGAACAAGATTGAAGATTATCGCCAAGGACACGAGTAAATCCCTCTCCTTCACGCTCTCTGGTTCTGGGTTTTGGGTTTGGGGGTTGCAATGGTCGCTTTGGTTCCTGGAATGAACTACCTTCCCTCCCCTCTCCCCGCTTCCTTTGGATTGGTTTAGCCGCCCCGCCCCGCTCCCTCTCTCCCTCCCCCCCCACACCACAGCAGCGCAGTCACGTTCTTCGCAGTTTGTTTCTCACCGGGCCTGTTTACCAGTAACCCCCACACCACACTCCACATCCCCGCTCACTAGTAGTTGCGCGCCTTGTCCAGGTACTGCAGCGGTGAGTCGGAGCTGTTGAAGCAGGGCGCGGACTCCATGGTGAGCCGGAACGCGATCTTGTTCACCTCGTAGCGCGTCAGGCTGCAGAGGGTTGCAAGGATATGTAGCAAAGGGTAGCGGGTGGGGGGAGGGAGCAGGGGGAGCAAGGGGCAGCGAGTCAGGGGGGCGGGGCGAGGGGGTAGTCCACCCCAGAACCCAAAGCAAACCGACGGGGGGGGAAGGGCCCAGGGAGGAGAGGGTGCAGGCTGGGAGGGGCGGGGAGGGGCGGAGAAGCGAGAAGGGGAAAGGAGGAGGGCGCAACGCCGACGACTCACTTGCAGATGGACGCCTTGCCCAGCTTGATGGACTCGTTGCAGGGCTTGGGGAGCAGGCGGAAGGTGTGGTAGGCGCTGCGCGGTTTTGTGGGGATGCGTGGCGGTTTTGTGTGTGTAGGAGATGGCGGTAGTTCATTCCCGAAAGCAAAAGCCAATCGTCCATTGCGAAACCACCCAGAGCCCATAGGCTATAGAGCAAGGAGGTGAGGGAAATACTCGGGATGGGCGCATTGCCCTTTCGATGGCGCACGGCGGTGGTATGGTTTTGTAATCCGAATCCTCACGCCTAAACCGCCGCACCTCCTTGCAGGCGCCCCTTGCGCCACCCACCCCCTCCTACACCGCCCCTACCACTGACCCCCGCCACCTTCACCAGCCAAGGCTGCCACTGCCGCCCGCCACCAGAGGCGCTAACCGCACAACCACCATAACTCACTCTCCGTTGTAGTTTATGTCCCGCCCGAACACCAGCTGGTATGGCGCGGTGTCGCAGCCGCACGTGGTGGCCACGCGGAACTGGCCGAAGGGAAACACCTCGCCGTCCGAGATCATCACCTGGCGGTTGGCAGTTGGTGGTTGCGGTTGCGTGAGGGTGCATGGGTGAGTCGGGGGGTGGGCGGGCGGGTGGGCGCGTGGGTGGTGGCGCGTATGGGTGGCGTTGGTCGGTAGGAAAGGTGTGTGTGGGGGGGGGGGGGGGGGGGGGGCGGGGGGGTAGTTCATGCCAGAAACCAAAAGCGAAACGACTCAGAGAACCCGAACCAGCCAGCCCAACCCAGAGCGCGGAGGTGATGTGGCCTTAACATGTGGCTTAGTTAGGCGGCTTAGTTCATTCCAGAAAGCAGGGGGCGTGGATCGCATGTAAGGGTACAGCGCGCGGCAGCACGTGTGCTCAACACTCACGTCAGACTTTGTCTTCCGGCACTCCACGCTTATGTCTGCGTGCAGGAAAAAAGATAAAAACAACCATTTATTCGGCAACGCTGACGGTTGCTGGTTGCAAGCCAAACAGCGGGATGCGCGACGGGGCAGGACGCAAGACCAGAAAGGGACCTTACCCATGGGCGGCGGGGGCGGCGCTACGTAGCCTGGCGGAAAGGTGGCGCGAGGCGACGGCGGCGGCGGCTTGGGCCGCACCGGCGGCGGCGAGGCTGGCGGCCGTGGCGACGGCGGCGGCGGAGACGGAGGGTCCGGCGGCGGCGACGGCGGCGGCGACGCGGGCGGCAGTAGCTGTGTGTCTTGCTCCACTCGGCTGTAGCACACGGCCACCACGGGCTGTGCGGCTGCAGCAGCCGGCGGCGGCGGGGGCGGCGGCTGGGGCTGCGCTGGCGGCGCCGGTGAGGGCGGCGGCGGCGGAGGAGGCCGGGGAGGAGACGGGGACGGCGGCGGGGGCCACGGTGAGGGGCTAGGTGGGCTGGGGCCTGGGGTTGGCGGACCGGGAGGAGGGTAGGCGGGTGATCCAGCGGGAGAGGGCGGGTAGGCCATGACTGGCGGGCGGGTGCCGGGCTGCGGCGGGGGCGGGTATGACACGCCGTAGGCTTGCGGCCGGGGCTGCAGCTGTGGCTGGGGCGGGAACGCGTAGCTAGGCCCAGCGGCCGGTGGGGGTATGGGCGCTGAGGCCGGGGCGGGCGAGGGGGCGGGCGCCGGCGGGCGCGGCGGCGGGTCTGACAGTGCGCCCGCAGGCGGCGGCAGCGGTGGGGAGGCTGCCGGGTGCTGCTGCGGCTGAGGGGTGGGCGGTGCTGGCTTGGCAGGCGGCGAGGTGAGCAGGGGCGGACTGGGGGCGGTCGGGGGGACGGCGCCGGTCGTGGCGTTGGTGGCGTTGGTTGTCGGGAATGGGACCGGGGAAGGTGGCGCAGGAGAGGCAGGATGCGGCGCCGGCTGCTGCCGTGGTTGCGGCGGCGGCAGCAGTGGCAAGGGCGAAGCGACCGGCTGGGGAGGGCTGGGACCCATGGCGTTGCCGCCGCCGTTCTCAGGCAAGGGAGGCTGGGTGGAGGCTGGCGGCTGGTTGTTGGAAGGGCGGGGGCTCGGGTGAGGCGGATGGGTCGAGGGGGGTGACGAGGGCGCTGGGGGCGGCGGCGTGGCGGTTGGTGGCGGCTGGGTCGGGCTTGCTGCGGGCGATGGAGGTCGCGCTGCCGGCGGCGATGGAAGCCCGGGGGCCGGTGGGGGCGAGGCAGATGCGAGCGGCGGGAAGGATGACGTCGGCGGCTCCGGCTGGGACGACTGAGGCGGCGAGGGCGCAGGTGTGGGCAGGGTTGACGCTGGCGACGGGGCTGGAGAGAGTGGCGCGGGGTGGGGGGGCGCGGTGGATGGGGGAGAGGCGGGCGTGGACTGCGGTGACGGCGGCTGCAGCTGCGGCGGTGATGGTGGTTGCAGGGGTGAGGGCGGCACGCGCTGCGCTGCGCCCGGCGCCGGCGTGGGCGATGCCGGTGGGGGAGGCACCACCCCAGCTACTGCGGGTGACGGCGCAGGCAAGGACGGTGGCCGGGGCAGGGGCGGCCGCGGCGCCGACAGCTGCGGCGCCGGCAGCGGGGGTGATGGGCTCACCAGCTGTGCCGGCGGCGAGGCTGGTGCGGGGGCTGGGGCTGGGGCGGGGGCGGGGAGGGGTCTGGGTGGCTCATCCTCACCACCATCAGCTACGGGGGGCGGCGGGCGGGGCGGGCGGGGCGGCCGCGGCGGGGGGTTGGGCAGTCCGCCCAGGTCGAACACAGAGGGCGAGGGGGAGGGAACAGGCAGAGTTGCGTTGCTGCCAGTTGTGGCGGTGCTGCTGCTGCTACTGCCGGTGGTTGCATTGGTGATGGTGCTTGGGGCTTGCAGCAGGCGGCGGGTGGTGGCGGCGACGGCGGGCAGCGGCGGCGGGCCAGTCAGGGGCCGGGGCGGCGGAGGCAACGCCGGCGGCGCAGGAGAGGGCGGTGAAGATGCATGCACCACTGGCGGCGACAATGGGAGTGGTGGCGATGCCACTGGCGGCGGTGAAGGGGCTGGTGGAGGGTGTGGCTCGGCTGTGAGCGGCGGAGACTGCGCCGGCCCTGGAAAGGGCGGCTGCGGCTGGGGCGGTGACGGCGCTGTGGCGGGCGGACCCGTCACGACCGGCGCTGGTGCAGGCGGCGTGAGCGATGGGGCCACTGGCATGGCCGCCGGTGCGGGTGCGGGCGACGGGGGCGCCGCGGAGGCGGGTGGGGGCTGCGGCTGCTGCTGCAGCTGCGGCTGCGGCGGCTGCGGCGAGGTAGGGATGCCAGCCGGCGGGGAGGACACCTGGGCTGGTGAAGGCGCGGACTTGGGAGGTGACGACGCCAGGGATGGTGCCGGCGGTGAAGTGAACGCCGCTTGAGGAGAGGGTGAAGGGGGGCGCGTTGACGGCGAGGAGAGCGGCGGGGATGCGGGCAATGGAGCTGGCAGCGGCAGCGGTAGTGGCGGAGAGGCAGGCGGAGAGGCAGATGGAGGCGCGGGAGGTGGGGAGGAGGTGGTGGGCGCAGGAGGTGGTTGGGTGGGTGGCGCAGGGAGGGGTGGCGAGGCAGCTGCAGGCGGGCTGGTAGCATTGGCGGCTGCAGGCGCGGGCATGGGCGAGGGCGAGGGAGACGGGAGCGGCTGTGGCGATGGCGGACGCGGGCTGAGCAGCGGCGGCGCCGGCGCCGATATGGATGCGGGGCTGGGGGCTGCAGTAGCAGGCGGGGATGATGTGGGCGGCGATGGCGACAGCGCGGCAGGCAGAGGCGCAGCAGCTCCTGGCCCAGGTGGCGGGGCGGTCCCCACAGCTGCAGGAGGAGAAGGGGCTGGTGCAGGGGCCGGCTGGGGCTGGGGCTGGGGCTGGGGCTGGGGCTGGGGCTGCGGTGGCATCGGCTTGGGAGAGGTTGGTGGAGCTGGAGAGGGAGGCGTTGGCAGCGGTGGAGCGGGGCTCGGAGGGCGAGGGGAGGGCGGTGCAGGGGAAGGCGCGGGCGACGGAGGCACCGGTGACAGGGGCGGCACTGGCCTAGAGGGCGGCGGCAGGTGCGGTGGCGCGGGCCCGGACGACGGCGGCTGGGGCGGCGCCGGCGAGGGAGGGGGGCTTGGGGACGGCAGTTGGGGAGGCGGCGGCGGCGATGGCGCGGGCGGCAGTGGCGCGGGCGGCGGTGACTGCGGCGGCTGTGGCGACTGCGGCGGCGGCGGCTGCTCACTGCCCTCCAAAGCCGGGCGGGTGTCCATCACGAAGCCGAAGAGGCAGGTGTTGGAGCCGTCGGGCGCACGTGCGCGGCACACACGCCGCAGCGGCAGGGCGCCGCAGCGGCCCAGCAGGAAGGTGCCGCGAGTGATTGGGTCGGGCAGCGGGCCCGGCGACGAGGTGAGCATGGGACCTGGATCCAAGGCATCGGATCCAGAATCATCCATAGATCTAGAGCCGCCGTTGGGGCCTGCTGCTGGGCCGCGCTGCTGGCGCAGCGCCCGGCCCTGCCGCTGCTGTGGCGGCGGCGGCGCGTCCAGCTCTGGCGGCGCGTCGCCTGCCGAAGGGGGTGCGTCCGCTTCCGTGGGGGCGTCCGGAGGCGCCGTGGGCATCGGGGGAGAGGCCGCGGGAGGTGGCGGCGAGGGAGACGGGGAGGGCGGCGCGGGCGAGGGCGGCGGGGTGGGCGGCGGAGGCGGAGGCGGCGGGGGCGGGTGCAGGCTCGCGAGCTGGGCGCGGAGGTATGTAATGTTGAGTGTGAGCTCGATGGCGCGGCTCCCCATCGCGCTGACGCCTGCAAGACATGCGGGGCCGCACGAGCGACGAGTGTTGTCGAGGTAAGCGGCATCCCATAGATAAAAGGATGGGTGGTGGACTCGGTCGCTTCAAGCAAACCACCACCTAGCAACGGCACATTGACAAGCTGACAGCCGCCGCACAAAGTGACGCCGCCTCCCTACGTTGCTTGAGACACACACATACCAGCCAGCTCGCTTGCCCGCACCCAGCCCTCATACCAGCGTGCAACCCAATCTGAGCTGCAACCCCCGGTTATGCTTGCCGGGCTCTGGAACACACCGCCCTCTCTCCCGACGCAAGTTTTTCCGCTCAACCTGACGGCCCCCGCTCACCAATGAAGGCCTGGAGGGGTAGGCCAGGCGCCGCCTCCGGACCCCAACCCGCCGGCAGGAACCAGGCGCCTTCGGGGAAGGGGCGGCCAAGCGAGCCGCGCGTGCTGCCCGAGTCCGGCTGCACAGCGTCTCCGTCCCCCTGGACGGCGGAACCACAACGCATTAATACCGTACATGTGCACTCCGCATCGGCACAACGCGATGTTGCACCTGCATTCCTGCGGCTGCGGCAATCTTGCCCAGCCTGCTCCGTGTCCGGGTAAAGCCCAGGGTCTTGCTGGGCTCGCCCTGTTTCCCGCCCTACACAGATCCCCACCCCCAGAGCAACCCACGCACCCACCACGCCGTAGCAGCTGGCGGCGCGCGAGGGGTCCATTGCCACGACCACCGCCCGCAGCGGCAGCCGCCAGGCCGGCGGCGCCGTGCCCGTGCCCGTGCCCGTACCGGCGTCGTACTGCCGCGCCTCAATCCGGAAGGCGTAGTACGTCCTGCACACCACCAGGCCGGCGGTGCGACAACGAGCGGGAAGTGTGATGAAAGTCAGAGTGGCCAAAAGCACAACAGCAGCAGCCCCTGCAACATCGTGCAAACGTGACGGGCATCCAACACCATTCCCCTTCGCTGCCAGCTTGGCCCCAACCACGCACGTGTGCGTCGCGGGCGTCAGTTCGTACGGACATTTCCCGGGTAACGTGCCGCACGTGGAGCGCTCTGCAGCAAAGCAATGACAACTCACGTGTCCGCCAACGTCACGTCCGCGCCCAGCAACGCGCTGTACGGCGAGCCGCCGCAGCCGCAATCCGCCATGTCGGACTCCGCGGAGCTACTGCCGCTGCTGCTGCTGTTACTGCTACTGCTGCTGTTGACCAGCGCCGCAATGCCGCCCGCAGCAAACCTACACGGGTGGAGCAGTGGCAGCGCAGGTGTGTGTGTCAAACAGACGCGTTCCCCGCTCAGTGGCCAGCTTCTCATTCGCGTGTCCCCCCCCCCGTGCGCCCATCTCCACAGCCACAGCCACAGCTCCATCCCGGCCCCACCCCAGGGGTTTCCCAGTTGCAGCGCAGTCATGTTGTTCACAGTTTGTTTCTGGCCGGGACTGTTTATCAGTAGCCCCAGCCCAGGACTGCCCCCACCCCCCACCCCTTGGCGCGAACCGACCCCCACCTGAAGCCGCTGGGGAACACACCGCCCGAGAGCAGCATGGACAGCGCAGCACTGCCGCCGCCGGCCGCCTCGGGGTCTGGCGGCACCGGCACCAGCGCACACTGCGGCGAGGTGGCGTCCATTGGCGGGCCTGGCGGGAGAGCGAATTTGGGGGAACCCGGGGAGAGGGTTGATAGCTCCCACGCACAGCAGCAAGTCACAAATGTATGCATGACAAGAAATAGCGCAGGACAGTAGGTAGCGTGTTCGGGCACACGTGTGCACACGCCCGCGCTAGCGCCACTCACTCGGCAAAGGTGGCATGGGCGGCTGGGCGGGCGGGGAGCGCACCGGGCGCCTGCAACAAAGTCGAATGTAGGGGCAGGATTGCAAAGGGTTACCATTTTACCAGCGATGCCACAGCACATGATAGCCCAGGGGCGAAGACCAAGGACAGCCCCTGCCCTTCGGACCTGCGCTCGGGTGGCGGCGGCGCAGGCGAGCCGGGTGGGTCTGGCGTCAGAGGCGGCAGCGGCTGGAATGGCGGCTCCGATCGTGGCCGGGGTGTGGCCGGGGCTGGTGGAGCAGGTGGAGGGAGTGGTGTCGGCGGGCTTGGGGAGGAGGGAGGCCGCGGGGGCTCAGGCAGAGGCGGCCGCGGGGGCTCAGGCAGAGGCGGCCGCGGGGGCTCAGGCAGAGGCGGCCGCGGGGGCTCAGGCAGAGGCGGCCGCGGGGGCTCAGGCAGAGGCGGCCGCGGGGGCTCAGGCAGAGGCGGCCGCGGGGGCTCAGGCAGAGGCGGCCGCGGGGGCTCAGGCAGAGGCGGCCGCGGGGGCTCAGGCAGAGGAGGCTGCGGCATTTGCGGCTGCGGCTGAGGAAGCCGTGGCGGCTCCGGCGCAGGCGGCCGCGGCTGCAGAGGTCGTGGCGGGGCCTGCAGCGGCGCGGGAAGCGGCGCAGGCACGGGCGCTGGCGGCGGCTCCACCCGGGGCCCGGGGGACCCGGGGGACGTAGGCGCCTCCTCCGCGCCTTCGGGCGGGGGCGGCGGCGGCCGAGGCGGGCGAGGCGGAGAGCGCGGCTCCTGCAGCAGCTGCAGCGGCAGCGGCACGCCGCCGCCGTCACCGCTGCTGCTGCCTCCGCCCGAGCCGGAAGGCGGCGGAGCTGCCGCCGCCGGAGTTGGCTGTGGGAGCGGAGACGGAGACAATGAAGGAGCAGGTGGCGGCGGCGGACTTGCAATCGCTGGCTCCGTCGCCGGCCGTGGCGGCGTAGGCGGGCCTGGCGCTGGTGGTGCATGTAAAGGTGAGGGCGGCACCGCCACACCTGGTTGTGGCTGCGGCTGTGGCTGCAGCGGCTGCGGTGCTGGCGGAGAGGCTGCTGAATTTGGTGGAGCCGGCAGTGCTGGGTTCGGTGGTGGCCGCAGTGGCGGCGAGCTAGCGGTGGCAGCGATGGGCTGCGGAGGCAGGGCCCCTGGCGGCGGCATTGCCTTGCCATTGATGCTGCCGCTGGTATTGCTACCGGTGATGCTGATATTGCTACTGCTGCTGCTACTGCTTGCACCGGTGTTGTTGCTGACAGCAGGTGCCGGAGGAGGGAATGAATCTAGCCTCGGGGATGGCAGCGAAGGAGGCGTGGCGTCGCCTGTGCCCTGGCGACTGCCGGCTAGCGGCCGTGGCGGCTGCCATGCTGGCAGCGGCGACGGTGGTGAAGCCAGTGGAGCTGGCTCTCCTAGAGGAATAGGCACTGCGGTGCTGGGTGGCGGCGGCGGCCCGGTGGCAGCAGAGCCGTCAGCCTGATGGGGGGCAGGCGGCTGCGGCTGTAGCGACGGCTGCGCCGCCGCCAGCTGCACAGGCAGCAGCAGCGGCGAGCCGCACACGACCATCAGCAGCAGTAGCAGCTGCGTCCATGCTCTGGTTGTACGTGTGGGGCAGGCTCGGTGAGGTTTTGCTCTCGCCGGCGTCCGCGTGGTCATCTGCCGGCCTGCTGCACCCATTTGCCTGGGCGCCTCTGAAGCTGACCTGAGCTCTGGCACTCAAGCCATGTACATCCCCGTTGCCGCCATCCACGCGCACAGAGCAAGAAGATAATCCTATAAAGCTGCTGCCAGACACAGACTGCCACAGTCAAGGGAGGCAGTCACGGTCTGGTGGCGTTGTGCCGGCGGCTGCCCAGGCCCGATACCACGCCCCTGCATTGACCAGGTGGCACAGGTGGCAGTCTGGCACGGGCTAACACGGGCCAGCACATGCCATGGCCTCCGCAGCTGCCTTCATCATGTTACAAGGGGAAGCAAACCGCAGGCAGTATAGCGCGCCGAGGGGGGAGGGAGCTCTCGAGCCCCCAGGCGCGGGCCTTCGTAGACATCGCAAGCCATCCTATCACTCACCTGAGAAACAGCAAACCGCGAGTGTTAGGTCAAAACAGCGCGCCAGTGCCCAGGGTGCTGCTGCAAAGCCTCGTGCGACAGGCAGCGCTGACGCCTGCTGCTTGCAAAAGCGAATCGACTCTGCTAAAGACTGGGAAACATAGGCGCAAGCTTGGACTTCTCTTGGATGTTACGCTTAAATAATTTATAGTTACTAAACCTAGGAAAGGCGGACGCCTGCGAAGGTGAAAGCAGGTTTTGCGTTTGGTATTGGTCGCGAGCAGCGTATCTTGCACCAGGGCAATGTATATGAATACAGTGGGTAGGTTTAGATAAGTCAGCCCGTCTGAGGTCCTGCGTAGCCTCGCTGCTGTTGAGAAGGCGCGCGCGACTCGTAAACTATACTGCACGCCCGCCACTTAGGAATAAATGAAAGCAGCTAAGGAATGCCATTGCGCTTCATGGATGCAAATTCCGCGAGGTGGAGTTACCAATGGCTGTCCGGCGCCCGCCATGGTTTTTGCGGCATGGGGATCGCAAAGCTGGCATGCAGACATCCCTTCTTCGCTCCCCTCGTCGCCCGGTGGGCGCGGGGTCAATCACAAGTTCACCCCGAAAGCGCTCTGTTGGTGTATCAGTGTTTGTGTATGTTGGAGCCCGCAGAGCCCCGCACGGTGCCCGCGCTTGACACGTGGCTTGACCGTGGCTCGATAGCCTCAGCTCATCCCTGCTGCTCATCACGCACTCGCGCTTGTTTAACGGCCCAGCTGGAGGTCCTGAGTGCTTTCGTGAAGTTGATGAGTCGGGCTCGATCACAACTTAATTGTGCAGCTCCGACACAACGTGGCTGCGTGTACCAAGGCGTGGACCTGGCGACCGCGACCAGGACCGCGACCGAAGAGAGAATACTCTCCATTCATGGACAGAAGTAATTTTAAAATATCTGTAGCTGAGCTGCGGACTTGTATGCGATATCCCTCCCCTTTAAAGCCAAGCGCAGCATGCATTGACATTTGACAATTGCTGGATCGCGTGGATCCAAGGCGCAATTTGGACTCGATGGGCCTGGCGAAGGGCCATATAAGCAACCTAATTATACCATATTTCATATAAGTATACTCACCACAAACAAGGCGAGGACTGTCAAACTTCGCGTAAGCCATTCAAACATTCACCCCCAACTCGGACAGCTACAAGTACAAGCACAACTTGGGCGCTGACCTATAGCCGTAAAGCAAGCTATCACAAATCATCATGCCAGGAAAGGGCAAGGGCGGCAAAGGCCTGGGCAAGGGCGGTGCCAAGCGTCACCGCAAGGTGCTGCGCGACAACATCCAGGGCGTCACCAAGCCCGCAATTCGCCGACTGGCTCGCCGTGGAGGCGTGAAGCGCATCAGCGGCCTCATCTATGAGGAGGTCCGCACCGTCCTCAAGACCTTTCTGGAGAACGTTCTCCGCGACTCACTCACCTACACGGAGCATGCTCGTCGCCAGACTGTGACGGCTCTGGACGTCATCTATGCGCTCAAGCGGCAGAACCGCACCCTGTACGGCTTCGGCGGCTGAAGCGGTGGGCCTACACTCAGGGCGCGCGGCTGGCGCCGCTACCAGTGGCTCCCTAAGCTGGTGCCGGTGGAGCTGGAGGCGCGTCCTCGGCGCAAACAAATCCGGTGTTTCTCAACACCACCTTACAAATTGAGTCTGGGCCAAGTGCCGCTGTTGGGCTTGGTGGTGTTGCTAGTTGATGGAAGAACGAGAAGCGGTGGGCAATAGAACAACCGCCCCTCGGCCCCTGAGCAGCCCGTGGTCGAGGGTTCCTGAGTACCCCTGCCCCTATTAAGTTGGAGTCCAAAATGAGTATGGACAAGCGGTGCGCCGCAGGCAGCGGAGACCGGTACTGCATGCGAGTCGGTGCAGCGCGCAAACCGTGGGTGCCGGTGCAGACCCACCACCCTAGCAGCAGGAGCAGCCATCTTGCCTAAGGTTTTCCACGGGGTGGACACTGCTGCTGTGTCGCTGTGGGGAGGTAACAAGCGGATATCTACCTTGGGCCCCGTTGCCAAGCAGCGGCTCACCGGCCAACCTCAAATGTTGTACGCATGTACCGCATGCGCACGGGATACCGGTACTACCGGTGCTACTTCCGGGCTCTGTGTCAGGGGTTCTGTGTAGCATCCGTGTCCCGCCCCTCGACCTGCCCGGCTGCCCCAAGCTCGTTCCGCACATGCAAAAACTATGCGTAGTTGCAAACTATATCACACTGTGCTTAGGACGCGCTGGCGCTGGCGGTCTCCGTTAGTGCTGTTTTCTGATATGGATGATGGCACAACGCATCAAGTCTCACATTTCTGCTTCCATAGTTCCGCCTTTCAGCCGCCACCGCGCTCCCGTACTCGCCGCCGCTCTACGCCCCCGGTTCGCCATCCCCGTGCGCCGCTAGCGCTTCCCCTGGACGGCTAGACCTTAACAAACCAGGGGAGGGCCTCCCCTGTTGATAAACGATGCCCCATTGCAGGGGTGCCCCAACGTGCAGCGCGCCCCACCGACTGCCCCCTGGCCTGCCTAGTCCGGGACCTGCCTGCAAGCCTGCCTGCGTGCGAGCCGCCGAGCCGGCCTGCCTAACCCTCAGCAAACTTCCCTCATCTCCTTTCGCCAGTCTCAGCAGCTCATGCCGTTCAAGTCTCGCGCTGCTTCCCATCCTTCGTTGCAGCACATCTTCCCGACCCCCAGGACTCCGTCGTTGGGAACTCCTGCCTTCCCAGCCTCACGCTGCCATCCACGCCCATCATCATCACGTGCTGCTGGGCGGCATGAGCGTGATGGCCCCAGCCAGCCTGTTGCCGCCCTGCAGGTAGTCGACCCACTGGGTCGCCACCGCGCTGCCGCCAGCAACGGAGCCGGCAGCACCGCCGGCCTGCTGCTGCGGCCCCTGCCCAGGGCCCCCTTGCGGCTGCTGCTGCTGCTGAGCAGGCGGCGCGGCGGCAGGAGCAGCCCGGAGCTGGAAGGCGCCTGGGACGCCCCATCCGCTTCCAACCCGCACAAATTCGTGATCACCATACCTCTTATGGTACGCCTTCCTGCGCTGCGAGGGTGCATCGCCTGCTCCTGCCGCGGCTGCGCCGCTTGCCGCACCACCGTACACGCAGATGTTCAGCCGCTTAGGGAAGGCGGTGAGCCCGGTCAGCATGAGCTGCGATGCCGCGGACCCGAGGCGCCGGAGGCTGCTGGGCAGCCGTACCGCCATATAGCAACCAACGTCGGCGCTGCCGTTTCGCACAACCAACTGGGCCTGCCACTCGAGCCCATGCACATAGGCGCCACGAGCTGGTGCGTTCTCAATCGCAGGTTCCAGGGTACCATCGCTTCCCTCCTCCAGGCTGCCAAGCGCCTTCTCCAGCTCCTGCAGGCTGGCGCTGAAGCTGAAGGTGCGGCCCTGGGCAGGGACGCACAGGCGGCGGGGCGTGCTGCTGAGCCAGCCGACTGGCCAGCGCTTAACGATGGCGCACGGGCCCCAATTCCCATCCGCCATGTGTCTGCGCTCTGCCGCCGAAGCTGAGACGTAGGTGCTCAGACGGGCCATGTCCGCCACAGTCAGGGGGAACCAGCTGTCCGGGCCGGGCGGGCCGGCCGTGTGCGTCGCTGCCAGCGCGGGCAGCACCCAGGACTGGTAGGCGCGGCTGCACTGCACCAGCCGCAGCAGCCCGCACAGTCGCTTCCGCGTGGCGACGTCCGTCCGGCCGTAGTTGGCATCCATCCACCTGCACATGCAAACAGGTTGTGGGCAGTGAAATGGTGTTGCATCTAGGCACTTTCGTATGCCTGCGGCGAGGCGACACCAGCAAGCCCATGCCATGTGCCCTATACACATGCCTCCTGTCTGCCCAACCCAGCGAGCTCCACGCCCACCGTCCATGCTTGTAACGCCCGTCACAATGTCTCGCTCAAGCAAAACATCAGCCTATAATTTCGCCGCGCACACTCACTCGACTAGCAGCAGCACCACGCTGCTTTCGCTGTCGGTGCCGAAGTCGTCCGACTCCAGCAGCGCCTCGAGCCCCTCCGCCGGCAGCGCCCGCATCTGCTCATACAGCTGTTTCTGGTTCAGCACCGCCAGCGCGTCCCCGAAGTGCGCGACAAGCTGCCGCTTCGCCTCCGTCAGCAGAGCCGCAAAGGCCGCGTCCTCCGTGGGGTCCGGCCAGAGCCCCGAGCAGCTGAAGAACTCAAGCACGAGCGGCGCTTCTGTGCCGTCCTTGCCGCTGGCGGTATCTGTTGCTGCGCGCGCACCCGCCTGCGCCGCTGGCCCAGCAGCGGCCGCTGCTGCCCCTGCTTCTGCCTGCAGCCCCGCTGCAGCCATAGGTGCTGCAGTGGTCCCCACAAGCTTCTCCTTCACCACCGCCAGGCACGCCTGCACGCAGCCCTCCATCTGGAGGTAGCAAGCCTGCCGCCGCACCTGCAGCGCCTCCCGGATGCTGCCCGCCTCCACGCGACCCGTGTAGGCGAACTTGATGGCCGCACGGGCCGCCGGCAGCTCCGCCTCACTGCCCAGCGACACCTCCAGCTCTGGCAGCTGCTTCTGCGCGCGGCTGCCTGCCGCGGGTGCTGCGTCTGTATCTTCAATCGCGGTGATGGTGACGGTCACGGCCTTGCGTGCTCGTTTCGGGCTGCCGCTGGAGCCATGGCTAGCTCCACGCGCCCAGTTGAGCTGGGCGGGGTGTCAGTGAGGGGCGGAAACGGGCAGCGTAATGGTGATGTGACCTTCGGTATTGGTGGTGGCTTGCTGTGGCGATGGCAACAAAATCGGCGTTCTGACCCCTGACAGTTGGCGAGCTCGCCTTCCCTCTGCAAACTGCTCCCTGAGGCCTAACCTGGGCGGCAATCTTGTCTGAGGCGAAGTGAAGTACAATGGAGTGGCCCGGTAACGGCTTGCAAGCCAGCCGAGCCCGCTGTGCCCCTGCGGCGGGCGACGCGTCCTCGCCCAGGGTTTCCTCGCGGGCACGCTTGTGACCAGAGCATGGCGCCTCCGGCTCCACACCGGTGCTCGCAGCCGCGACGCTCTCTGATTGCGGCTGGTCATACAGTGGCGAATGATCTAGGATGAACACGATTTGGCAGTCCGCGAAGTCGGGCTGCCCAAAGAGCCCGGCAATGCCCCCAACCACGCGAGCATTTCCTGATGGCTGCTGTTGTTCTATTGTTTTAGTAGCCATTGAAGCTCAGCGTCATGTAAGCAGCGGCCGTGTTGTGAGGTGCGGCGAACTGCCGAGCTGTTTACCGTTCGAAGCCAAAATTTGCTTGAAGTCCTTTCAAATGGCTATATCACTGGTTTAGAATGGACTTCGACTTCAATATTCGCTCACCAAGCCGCGCCAGCTCGCACTGGATCCCTGGATCCAGCATTGGCTCCAGTCACGTCACCCCAGAGCCCGCCCGCTGCGCCGCTCTGCCGCCTCTAAGTCTGCAACGCGATGTTTCGAGTGAAATTCTTGTCCACTCTTCCATGACCTGCTTTGGCAATCAGACGGTGTGCAACGTGTGCCCATGTAAGCAGGGATTCCCCCTGCATGTTAGCCCATTTCCGCCGAACCCTCAGCACCAATACGGCACATCAATTTTCAACACCTCTCACGCGCTGTTTGACTGCGAATCGCCGCTCGAGCCATCCATTAATATGCCCATGAGTAAATATTTGGTCATGCTCACAGTACAGATGCCCGCATGCTCCGTGCACACGCTATGCACGTATCAATCGATTCCCACTCATTCTCGACCGCATGCAATACCGCAGCCGAGCTGACGCCAGCCCCGCTAGGCCCTTTACACCTGCCGCACCACCGCCCGCGCGCCTGCACCGTCCGGGCATCCGCAAGCTTTGGTCCTTGTCCGCTCCTCTCTGCAGTCCACTGCGCCCCCGACCGCGCTCCGTAGCGCCTGCGCCTGCGCCGCAGCCACCTGCTTCAAGCCGTGCGCTTAAGTTTGACCCTGTATGTTACCGCAGCTGGTACTTCTTGAAGGTCAGGATGATGGCGGTGCAGATGTAGAAGAACACGAAGAACAGCGCGGCGTAGCCCTGGGGCCGACGAGAGTCATGGTGGTCGAGGGGGAAAATAATGAGTGGAAGTACCGGTGGAGCCGGTTGGGACTGAGGTTCAAGCAGACGGGTGGAGAAATGGCAGTGGGCGGGTGAGAATTGCATGTTGCAAGTAAGACGCGTTATGCAAGACTTCCGCAGTCCACAGCGCACACGAAACACACGCGCGCGGTATGCCACCAGTCAATCCACCACCCACCACGAAGGTCCACTCGTCCTGGCCATTCAGGTCGTAGTACTGCAGGACCGTCTGGCCGTCTGCACGTACGTGTGGATTTCAGGGGAGTACCGTACTGCTAAAACTTCAGAGCAAAGCATTTTATAGCAGTACGGTAGTGCGAGGCTCAAGAAGAAGTCGGTCAGCCAGGTGAACCACGCAGCAGAGTACCGTAGTGTCCGGGCTGGCGCTACAAATGGCGATGACATGCAGTGCAGAAGCAAGTCACTCCTGGAGACACGAATGCAGCAGCATGTCGGCATGTCTGTCCGCCGCCGCCACTCACTGATCCAAGGCGTGTTGAAGTGCTTGAACTGGTTAATCATGCACGCGCCCCACGTGTACCTGCCGGGGGGCGGGGGGTCAGGGATTGGGTGGATTGGATTAGTTAGCCAAAGAAGTTACAGCCGCTGTGACGTAGATCCAGGTGCTGCTTGGTTGGCTAGGACGCAGCCAGGCGCGCCGACACGCCCGCCGCGGCACCCACCTCGCAAAGTCGATGTACATATACCACTTCCACCTGCGCACGTGGAATCGTGCAGCCGTGAGTGGGGATGGCAGCGCCGCAGCGGCATGGATTACTACCCTATGCGTTCTGCAGAATCTTTGGGCCAGCTTCGGCCCAAACCATCAGTAACACGGCGACAAGTACACAAGCAACGACATGTCGTACGGCCACGCGCGACTGCGAGCGCAGCACGGAGCACGCACCAAGGCGGCATCTCGGCGGGCCGGATGAGGAAGCCGGCGAAGAGCATGAGCGTCACGGCGTAGATGGGCAGCAGCGCGTTCGCCACGTCCTGCGTGTTTGTTTGAAGAAAGCATACCGGTACGTCAGCGTCGTGCGTACATGTGGGTGTTGCGCGGGTGGCGCCGTTTGAAGGCAACCGTGTGCACTGTCTAGGGCTTGCGCGCGGGAGGCCGGGCTGCGCTCGGAACGGCCTCGCCGCATATACACGTACCCACAGGTCTGCCCGCAGCCCGCAACTCGGAGCCCGCGGCCCAAGGCGCCCGGCTAACGGTACCACCCACAGGGCTGATAGTGAGAGCCGGAGCATCGGTCGCAACTGCCACAACGGCTTTTGGGGTATAGCCCGGGGCCACAGGCTCACCATGTTGGGCGCGAAGGAGGCGACGAAGTAGGCCATGGAGATGCCCACGCACACGCCCACCAGGTAGGAGATGTAGAACAGCCCGAAGTTATTCTGTGATGTGTGTGTGTGTGTGTTATTGAGATCAAAAGTGTGTGTGTATGTGTGTGCGAGATGCTTAGGAATCATTGTGGTGATGGATTGTGTTCTCCCCAAGTACTGCTTGCCTGCCGTAGTTCCATCAACGATACGTTGAGTTCTGGGTTGTAACCGCCTACCAGCCCAGCTCAGCCAGCTGGGTGAAAAACGCGCGCGCGCATGCCCCTTACTTGCTCGCTTGCTCGCCCGCCCGCTCACCAGGAGCTGGATGCCGTAGAAGGTGAAGGCCGCGATGCCCAGGCTGGCAATGGCGTTGATGGCAATCTCGTCCAGCAGCTTGGCGGTCAGGTAGGTGGGTGCCAGGAACAGGCCTGAAGGGAGGGTGGGGGTAGCCATCCATAGGGGGCGGGAGGAGGGGAGGAAAGAAGGGGAGGAAAGAAAGGGAGGAGGGGAGGAGGGCGGGACGGGTTAGTTGGCAAGCCGGTGCGGGGATGTGGATGGAGACGAGGATGCATGGTGGGGAAAGTGAATGGGCGGCTGTGCTGGGAAAGAAAGCACACGGCCCAAGGCCCCGCTGCCCAGACTGCTGAATCTTGTTGGGTTGTTGCCCACCATCCACCACACACCCACGCACCTACCGTCATTCCGCTCGCGCACGAACAGTCCTCGCTCCAGCACCAAGCTGGGGATGTAGCCGGCCGCCACCTGCACGTGCATGGGGTGCATGTGCACGTGCATGGGGTGCATGTGCATGGGTCATGGGGTCATGGGGTCATGGGATGCACGGGGTGCGCGTGGTGAGTGTGGTGCATGTAGTACACGCATCCGCATGTAGCGGCGGCCGGTGGTACCGGTGTCGTTATGGGGTCACCGTGGCGTCGGCTGCTGCTGCTCCACCAGAGACCCCACATCCCTGGTGGCGCCAGGCCACCATCGACCACACAGCCGGGGTCGCGGCCCCATCCATCCATCCATCCATCCATCCATCCATCCATCCATCCATCCATCCATCCATCCATCCATCCATCCATCCATCCATCCATCCATCCATCCATCCATCCATCCATCCATCCATCCATCCATCCATCCATCCATCCATCCATCCATCCATCCATCCATCCATCCATCCATCCATCCATCCATCCATCCATCCATCCATCCATCCATCCATCCATCCATCCATCCATCCACACTCACGAAGCCGGTGGTGGCGCTCCACATGAACAGCACGGCGGAGATGTTGATGATGTTGTCAGCTGCGGCGGGCGGGGCATGGCGGGGCATGGCATGGCACGGCGGGGCAGGACAGGGCGAGGCAGTGTAGGAAGTGGAGGCTGGGTGATTCCAGGTATGATAAGATTGAGTGTGGAGTGAGGAGAGTTCAGCGTAGCGTGGAAGTACTTGCGCTTCCCTCCACCGCTTTTCTGCAGCCCTCACGGCACCGGCCCCACTTTCCCTAAAACGTACGGCACAGGCGCCCCGATCCCTAACAACTCACGTGCCAGGTTGTCTCCAATGCCCAGGTACAGCGTCATTACTAGCAACGAGATGGTCAGCTGCGTGGGGTGAGTCATGACACACACATGAGCACGGGTGTATGTGTCCTTTAGCATGGAAGCAGGCGTGCCATGTAAACAAACAAACTTATTTTGTGCAATTCGCACAGCCTCATTTGTGCAGTACTGCGTCGTCAGCAACGCCAAGCCGTTCCCACGGGGCCCCAGACACACATGCACGCACTACACGTGCCTTGTCCATGATGCGTGGCGCTACGAAGGCCGGGTTGGTGTAGTTGCGCACCGTCCTGGCAAGGGGGCGGGGCGGTGTGGCCGTGTGGCGGGCCGCAAGGTCGAACAGGGCGTTTTGCATACCATAGAACATTTCCCGTACCAGCAAGGGGCCGCACATCCAAGATCCTGCTGAGCTATTTTACCAAGTGAGCTTTAAACAGCAACGTATCCAATCACTCACCTGTACTTGGCGTAGATGTAGATGCCCCACCAGAAGGGCGTCACGGTGGCGGTCTTGGTGGCGAGCTCGCGAGACAGGTCCTAAGCAGTGTGTTAGAGGTCACAAGGGAGAGAACATCAGACATAGGACAATGCGTTCGGTGCGGTGACGGACGGTCGCGAGTCACCTTGCATACTGAGCGGTGTGTGTGGGGGGGAGGGGAGCTACCCATTGATATGGTTGTTATGTTTGTAACGGATGTGAGCCTCTGGCGCATTCATGCCCCAGCCAAACTCAGCCTCCCAGCCGCCCGCCCGCCTGCACACATGCCGTACCCTCCCAGGCCGCCATGCCCCTCTCCCGCCCATCACGCCCCCCCGGCGCTGGAGCACGGCGCTGGAGCCAACGGTAATGTACCCGCTGTTCCGCTGGACATCGGCACTTCACAACCATTTGATAAATACCATCCTATGGATGGCTACCCCCCCTCATCGCTCACCTCGTGAAGGGTGGTGTTCTGGAAGTGCGACACGTGGCCAGCCAGCGCCGCCGCGTTGCCGGCCGCCAGGTCGCTGGCCGCGTAGGCGTCGGCCAGCGCGCCGCCCTGCGTGCGACACACGATACCACCAGGCACGTCATTGTGTTAGAAAACACGAAGAAGCGAATAAACGCTTCGTTGTGTGTTTCAATGTGAGGACCTTTTGCTAGTACATAGTGCAGGGTGCACAGTGCAGTGGATGCTGCGCAAGAGAGCACGTCAACATGCCGCACGACCATACGCCCGTAGCCCCTCATGCTCGTGTGCAACTTGCCCGCCTGCCCCAGCCCGCCTCAAGCCCGCCTCAAGCCTGCCTGAATCAGGCCCCCGACAAGCACGACAACAAATATGACTCCCCCCAACATTTGATAAACACCATCCATGGATGGCTACCCCCCCGCGCCACCCCAATCCGCTCCCTTTAGCTTGGTTTAGTTTGGGCTGGTAACCACAACCCACCCCGCACCTTGCCGTCGCGGTCAGCCTCGGTGATGATGTCCACAAGGAACTCGGCGCTGTTGGAGCCGGGGCCTGCGGGGGCGTGTGTGTCACGACACATGCATACGTGTCTAAGCAGGAAACAAACAGGGAAAAGCTATGTGTGCCACAGCATGTGCGTGCATGAGAGAGGACCCAGGTACAGGAAGGGGCAGGGGATGTGAGGGTTGCGCATGGATGCGCTCGTATGGCCGTGGAGGCGGGCAGGGCTGTCAACGGTACGTATGCCGGTGCAGACCTCCAGTGCCAAAGACAGCAGCCGTGCCGATCGTGACCCTTCACCGCCCACACGCGCACCTGCCAGCGCCTCCACATCCTGCCCCAGCACGGTGTTGACGGTGCGCTGAAAGTACGACACCGCCGTGGCGTCCTGCGTGTGTGTGTGTTTGGGGAAGGGGGGTAGCCATTAATAAATGGTGTTTAATTTATAATGAAGTGCCGGGGGGGTTGTGGTTACCAGCCCAAACTAAACCAAGCTAAAGGGGGGCGGGTTGCTAGGATGTGTAGTGAGGGGGGGTGTATAAGGGGGGGCACGTAGTGTAGGGTGGCGGCAGGTTGAGCGGCGGGAGCTGCGGGAGCGCACGCCTTTACGTCAGCAACCGCCCCGGGCTGCTGGCTGCGGCGGGACGGGGACGTAGACGCGGACAGCCGACTGCACGCGCTCCACACAACTGACTGGGGTTCCAGCAGCAGCAGCAGCAGCAGCAGCAGCAGCAGCAGCAGCAGCAGCAGCAGCAGCAGCAGCAGCAGCAGCAGCAGCAGCAGCAGCAGCAGCAGCAGCAGCAGCAGCAGCAGCAGCAGCAGCAGCAGCAGCAGCAGCAGCAGCCCCCACAAAGACAGCGACACCGACACCAGGCGCACCTGTGGCCCGCAGTACACGGTACGGCCGCTGGCCATCATCATCAACCTGTGATAATAAGGGTTTTCAATGGGCGGCAGCACGTCCGTAATGCCTTACGCAGAGGGCAAGTGCTGACACCTTGAACAAAGCTCTGAATCTGTCGCGCAGACCTGCAATCGGAACAGCACCCACCCGTGGCCCTGAAAGCGACACTCAGCCCCACGCGCTCACTTGTCAAAGAGCGAGAAGCAGAACGCGGTGGGGCTGTGGATGGTGGCCACCACCGTCACGCCGCCGCGCGCCAGCGCCTGCACCGTCAGCATCACCTGCAAGCGCGGCCCATGCCACAAACCTACTTGCGGACTGAGCTGAGCTCAACAGAGAACTGCGGGGCGCAATGCCGCACTTCCAACACTCCAACCGGCTGACCTCACACTAGAAGGGATGATTATGAGACTGCGTCCGTAGCCCCATGGCTCTAAAGGACACCACCCGCCACGGCGGTCTTTGTAACTTTTTGTAACTCCACCCGCCCAACGCTGCTGCAACGCCGAACCGCACACTGCACACACCTCGTTTGCTGTGTACGAGTCCAGACCGGTGGTGGGCTCGTCTGCAGGCAAAGGGCAAAGCCATCGGCACTGAGCACGTGAGGTCGCACCAAGTGTCCCAGCAGGTTGCGTGCGTGGCGGGTTCACGGCGGCATGCCCGCGGCCACCCATCAGCCGTCGTTCGTCCTGCACGGCCTCTCACACGGCCTTCCCACACGCCACGCCCAGTCCAGCCTACGTCACGCGCCACGCCCAGTCCCTACGTCACGCGCCACGCCCAGTCCCTACGTCACGCGCCACGCCCAGTCCCTACGTCACGCGCCACGCCCAGTCCCTACGTCACGCGCCCCGCACATCCGTCCAACTATACACGCACGCGCGCCCGCACGCACCCAGGAACAGCACGCGCGGGTTGGTGATGAGCGCGATGGCGATGTTGGTGCGCTTGGCCTGGCCGCCGCTGATGCCGCGCGCGGCGGGCGAGCCGATGCGCACCTCGGCGCAGCGCGTCAGCGCCAGCGCGTCTAGCAGCTGCCCCACCTGTGAGGGTGTGGGAAGTGGGAGTGGGGGGCCGCAGGCGGGTGGGTGATGCACGGTGTGCACGGAGCCGCGCCGCCACCGCCCCCCCCCGGCCCCTCATCGCTTTTCCGCACCGGGTTTGGTTTAGTTTGGCCTGGTAACAACAAATCCCCCCCCACGGTATGACCAGTGCTGCGTGTACCCGCTGTACCCCTGGACATCGGCACTTCATTATTGATTAAACACCATCCATGGATGGCTAACCCCCCACCTCCACCATCATCCCGACGCCCTCACTTACTGCCGCCTTCTTTTCCGCCAGCGGCTCGCCCAGCGGCCGTTTCAGTTCCGCCGTGTACATGAGCATCTCCCGCACCGTCAGGATGGGCAGCAACGTGTCGAACTGCGGGCGTGGTGGGCGCCGGCACAGTGGCGACCGGGGGCGGGGGAAGTAGTTACTTCCACGGGAGGGGATACAGCGCAGGTGGGGATGCAGAAGGGCAACTACCGTACAAAGCGTCGACGAGGTGAGTGCCACCGCCTCCTATCCACGCCACGTCTCCGCCTCCAAGTGCCCTTGCTCCCTCCCTCTCCCGCGCGCCGCATTCGCTGCCGCCTCCCTGCCTGCCTGCTGGCTCTCACCGGCCACCGCGCGTCGGGACGTGGAATGCTACGTAGCCCCCGCCCCCGCGCCGCACACCTGCTCCACATATCCGGTGTATTTGCGCTGGTAGGCCGCGCTGGGCCGCACGCCGCTGAAGCGCAGCTGGCCCTGGATACGACCGCTGGTCTTGCGGCCGGCCAGCACGTCTAGCAGCGTGGTCTTGCCGCTGCCACTGGGGCCCATCTGATTAACGTTGGTGGAGGAGAGGATGGGTGGGGCGCAGGCAGAGGTGGAGGAGGCAGGTGAAGCGGGTTGAGGGCGGCAAGGTGGGAGCGGGGGACGACGGGAGCGCAACGGCCGAGTGTGCACTTTGTAGGCCTGCCGTGTGGAATGTCCGCCAATGTCCGCGGCTCGGTGCAAAAAACGTTCAACCGGCGTTCAACCGGCTTGCCCTGCCCGCTGGACTCACCAGTGCGCTCATTTGGCCTGGCTCGAACCAGCCAGACACCCTGTCGGCCATATACACACAAACAGGGTGCAGGTGCATCACATGAAGCAGCTTCGAATTGCAGCTAAACTGCCTGGCATTCCCCTACTGTAGCTGGGAACCCCTGCAGGGGTCCCGGGTATTGCATGCGTGCGTGTCCTGCTGCCGGCTGTCCGCTGACCCACTTGTTGACCAGCGCCAGGTCACTGCGCTTGCCATCCGGGCCCTTGCGGTTGTTCTTCACAATGAAGGAGAGGTCCTGCACGATATCATATCGAAATGGCATACGGATGTTGCGATTAACGGGAGGCACGGGGTCAAGGCCGGGGTGACCTAGCGGTAGTGGCCCGCGTTGCGCCTGCGAACCCGACTTGGGTCCAACACGGATACCGTTGGCACGCTGTCGTCGACTAGTCTCCGAATCCACATATCATGGCGCACGAACTAAAATTTTTGATGTATTCAAGCGAAGTAGCGTAAGCTGCTGGTCCAGGCGCCAAAAACCGTCGAGTTGTGGTGCCAGCGTCATCCCCCTGTCTTGCCTCAAGCGTGACGACTACGCCGCCTTGGCTAGCTTTCTGTGTAAGAGTGTGCTTGAGCTTCAGGGAGCTCATTTGACCCTGGTCTAGCGGTGGAACCGGCGAAGGTAACTTGGCGTCAGCCATTCGACTGGCCGAGCGTAGCTCGCTGCAATAGTTGCGCACGCTTAGCTAACAATTGAATTCTCAAAGTACTGTTGCATGCAATTAATTGGCCAAAAACGGATTGTCCCGACGAACGGAAGCTTCTCAAAGGCCGGTGGGCGTCATCAACAACGCGCGCCCCATGATACCTCTGCAGCGTTGTAATGCAGCTGTGTGGACTTAAAGAGGCTGTGGTGCTCTCCAATGCCTGAGTGCAGCTGCAAAGGGGTCGGGTTAGTGTCAAGAGTGTTGGGGGTGCGCGTGCACTCCTGAACGCCGTCGCGGTCGTGGCTTCGGGTGCCACTGCACTTCACCAGCCCATTCATGCACGCTGAAAGTTTCCATTAGGATAAGCATGATGGGATGTTCCTCAGCACATGCCGAATGAACAGCCCGACGGCAATTCATCATCGGTCATGCAATTTCGTGTCGACCAATGGAAACGTTAAGCCGACCCCTGCCTCCCGCAATGTTTGTAGTAGAATAGACGCTGGCGAACTAGACGCAAGCGTAGATTACCTGGTAGCGTGCGTGTGCTGTTCAAGTTGAAGCCCGAGTGTATTCCAAGTCTCTCAGGCAAAGCTTGAACTACCCCCTCTATTTACAATTGGAACTGCAATTTCCGCGGGATCTCGGCATAACTATTTTGCGCTGCCGAGGAGGCTTGAGCACGGCAGTGCCCCCAGCAAGCTCTCAAGCGGCCTAGGCAGCAAGTCGGGACTTCAGACAGCGCGAGCGTGGGCTCAAAGGTTTCACCAAAAAGCAAGTACACGGAACGGAGGCTCAGAAGCACTGCAGATTGCCATGTGCTGAGAGCACTTCTGCGGCTCGCTGGAGCCGCTGGAGGCCACGGCCTAAGCAGCTGTGAGCACATATCTCAGGGCCCTTGACCTTGCCTTGTCGGATCGGGTGGCAACACGGAGAACCAGAGCCGTCTGACTACGCGGGTTTGGCGCGTAGAACGGCACCACGCACCAAGCAAGCACGCAGCAGTTACGCCGGAAGGGACCGTCGAGCCTTTCGAACCTGATGCGTGCTCTAGACCTCTGCTAACTTGACGCGGAGGCTCTGGCAGCAGGGCCACAAGCGGGAGCAGCGGGCGTGCAGCTTCCACTCGGCCGCCAGCAGTTGCGCCACGCGGGGTATTGCACGGCACCCCAGGCCGAGGGCGGCGCACGAAGGCCACAGGCGCTCACTGAGCGCCATCAGCAGCAACTCTTCTAGCACGAGCACCGCAGCGGAGTAGCTAGCAGCCATGCAGCACCACCATTTCGGCGCTGGCCACCCGCTGCCGCAGTCGCCGTCCGCCTCACCCGCCGCTGCTGCGGGCCTGGCGGCGGGTGGTAACTTCGCCATGGCCGCCGCCGCCGCCGGCGGGGCCAGCGGCGGCCCAGCCAAGCCGCTGCCGCTCACGCCCTACCGCGGCAACCCGCCGGCAGGCGCCGGCGCGGCGGCGTCAGCCGCCGCCGCCGCCGCATCAGCGGCGGTCGCGGCTGCATCCGCGGCCGCCGCCGCCGCGGCCATGATTGGCGGCAGCGGCGGGAACATGGGCGGCGGCGGCGCCGCCGGCGGCTTCCGCGGGCCGCCGCCGCCGCTGTGGGACCAGGCGCTGGAGCAGGAGAAGCGGCTGCGCGCGGAGCTGCGCAAGAAGAGCTTCTGGGACCCGGACGTGCGGCGGCTGCGCGGCGCGCTGCAGGGCACCTACGAGGCTCTTGTGTTCGAGCACTACGAGTTCGCGGCGGCTCATGATGTGCGTGTGCTGCTCGGGACGGCAGGGGGGAATGGGGAATGGGACGCGCGCGTGTGTGTGTGTGTGTGTTGCGGCTGCAAGGAAAATGGGGGGAAGTGGGGGGTGCGAACGGGAAGGGTGGGTCGCGGCGTGCCGGTGTGAGCCCGGTGGGCGGCCAGGCCGGTGCCAAGGATAGGGGCCCGCAGGATCGACGCGGGGGCTGCGCGCACGTGCACAAACGGTGCCATATCCTATGAAACCCACCACCTGTGAACCCTCGCCAGGTTCATGCAACCACCTCTTGAACCGCCCCCCAAACTCACCAAATGCACGCACGCACACACGCACGCAGGTGGAGCAGAACCTGTGGAAGGCGGTGTTCTACAAGCCCATCGAGGAGTTCAGGAGCCGCGTGCGGGCGCTGGAGGGCCTCGCCAAGGGGGCGGCGGCGGGGTCGGCCTCGGGGCCGGGGGGCTCAGGCGCAGGAGGCGGTGCAGGGGGCCCGTCGGGCGGCCACGGGGCGTCTACCTCGCCGGGCGGGGGCGGCGGCGGCATGGCACTGGTGCAGCTGGCGACGCCGGAGGAGGCGCGGGCGCAGCTGGGGCGCACCACGAGCGCCTACCTGCGCTTCCTGGATGACGCGTTGGCCTTCTACCGCAAGACGGTGGGGAAGGAATAGGAGGAGGGGGGATAGGAGGGGGAGAGGGGAAGGGGGAGGGGGAGAGGGGGAGTGGAGCGGGTGATTCTGAACGTCGGCTCTAGCGTGGCACCACACCCGGTGCTCAAGAGAGGGTAGGGCTGCAAGGCGGGAAACGGGCATGGATGGCGAGGGTCAGCAAGAGCTCCTTCTTCTTGTTGTTGTTGGTGTGATGGCACCGGCACGCAGGTGTGGAAGCTGCAGTGGGTGTTTGGCGACGTGGGTGCCAAAGTGGATCTGGACGCGGCGTTGCAGAACGAGATCCAGGAGTGCGTGCCGCGCCGCGTGCCGCAAGCCGGCGCAGGGGGAGGAGGAGGCGGCGCAGCAGCAGTAGCGGGAGGCGGCGGCGGCGGCGGCGGCGGGATAGGCGGTCTGCCGGACGTGCGGCCGTCCGTGCACCGCTGCCTCATCTACCTGGGTGACCTGTGCAGGTGCGTGAGTGCGTGAGTGCGTGCGTGAGTGCGTGCGTGCTGGCGGGCGGGCGGGCTGGAAGGCGGAGGGATGGGCGGAAGGGTGGGCTGAAGGGCAAGCGGGCGTGTGGGCGTGTGTGCGGGCGGGTGGAACGACGTGCGCGTGTGCATGTGGTTGCCGCGCCAGGGCCCCGGGTGCGGGTGCGGAAGCTGGGCTGCGGCGGGTGGCAGGTGGCCGATGTGGAGGTGGCAGGTCCTCCGGGCGCTTGTTCGCTTTTTGTGAACTCTCTCTCTCACACACACACACACACACGCACACACACACACACACACACACGCGAACACACACACACACACAGGTACCAGTCCATGGCGCTCAAGGGGCAGCCCACCTCCTCGCGGCCGCTGTGGGAGCGCGCCACCGCCTACTACCGCCAGGCGGCGGCCGTGCAGCCCGAGTCGGGCAACCCCTACAACCAGATGGCGGTCATGGCCTACTTCACAGGCGACGAGCTGCGCGCGGTGTACTACTACTTCCGCAGCCTGGCGGTGGCGCTGCCGTTCGTGACGGCGCGCGAGAACCTGCTGCTGCTGTTCGAGAAGAACCGGGGCCGGTGAGTGAGCGGTCAGCCGGGCGGGGAAGGGGGGCGGGCGGGGGGGGGGGGCGGGGGGTGGAGCATGTGGAATGGGGCGTGTTGGGGCAGTTGGGGCAGTTGAGGGGCGCGGCAGCTAGAATGCGGCTTTCGATGCAGGAGGGCGCAACCCGCCAGGAAGCGTAGCTGGACAGGTGGGCCCCCGGTACACCGCCAAGTACCATATGTAGTACGTGACTGTGTGCGAGTGAGTGAGTGCGAGTGGAACCGCGCGCGCCCCACAGGTACAACAGCATCGCCGCCAGCCACGCCGCCGCCGCGCTGGCGGGCGCGACACGCTTCCCCGGCGCACCTCCATCAGGCGGCGCCGCTGCCGGGGGCGGGGGCGGGGGCGGCCCCAGCCCCGACGGCGGGCCGCCGGGCGCTGCGCGCGCCGCCGCCGGCCTGGTGGGGGACGTGGTGGTGCGGTGGGTGCGGCTGCACGGGCTGCTGTTCGACCGCATCAACCTGGAGGCGCTGCCGGAGGTGCTGGCGGCGGGGCTGAGGGACCTGGAGGCGCTGCTGGGTGAGGGCGGGCGGGGGTGTGTGTGTGTTGTGGTTACCAGCCCAAACTAAACCAATCTAAAGGAAGCGGAGTTGAGTAATGCAATTAAGGTAATACAACGGGGGGCGGGCGGTGGACAGGTGGAGGGCGGGAACGGGGTTGTACCGTTTTCAAAAGTAGCGCAACGGCCAATGAAGTAACGAAGCATTCGGACAAGCGCGAGCAACATGTGCGTGGTGGCGGTGGTGGGCGGGCCCGGGTGGTGCGCAGTGCGCGGCGGCGGCGTGTCAACCGGTGGCTTATGAAGCTGGGTGCATGGTCCTCTGTGGCCTGCCGGGATGTCTGTCCACGCGTGTTCTCCTCTGCACAACACCTCCCCCGACGCCTTCTCCTTCTGACTCTAATGCATGCAACCCACCCACCCACCCACCCGGCGGCGCAGCGCACCCCGGCTGCCGCGCCAGCCTGCAGCGCTCCCCCGACGCCGACCAGCTGCTGTTCCACCTGGCGCTGCTGGCGGTGTTTGCGCTGCACTACAGCAGCAGCAGCAGCAGCGGCAGCAGCAGCTCCCAACTGCCCGGGGGCGGCGGAGGCGGAGGAGGCGGAGGAGGGGGAGGGGGAGCGAATGGCGGTGCAGCAGCGGGAGGAGGCGGAGGCGGCGGCTACGCGACGGCGGCGCGCGCGGCGGAGCTCAGGGCGCACTCGGTGGCGGTGGCGCTGCGCTTCGCGGCGGCGGTGGCTAACTGCACCGCGGGTGCGTGGTGGGCGGGGTGGCGGGGAGGGGAGGGGAGGGGAGGGGAGGGGAGGGGAGGGGAGGGGAGGGGAGGGGAGGGGAGGGGAGGGGAGGGGAGGGGAGGGGAGGGGAGGGGAGGGGAGGGGAGGGGAGGGGAGGGGAGGGGAGGGGAGGGGAGGGGAGGGGGGCACCCTGTGCTCGAGGCTGTAAATACAGGTCACCCTCACGGATAGGTATGGGACAGGTAGGCACAACAGGCCGGCACGTGCCGCATTGCCGCTCATGGGACCTGGGCACGTCCTGCACACGTGCGCGCGATGGTGTATCTGCAATGGCTGCAGGCATGGCCGAGGCGGCGGCGGCGGGCGGCGGCGTGGGCGACGTGGAGCCGGGCTTCGGCGCGGTGTCCACCTCCTGCCACGTGATGCTGACGTGGATGGTGGCGCACCCCGCCACCGCCTGGCCGCCCGAGGCGCTGGCGGCGGCGGCGGCCGCCGGGCGCGGCGGCGGCGGCGGCGCTGACGGCGGCGGCAACGCCGCGCCGCCGGAGGTGGTGGCGGAGCTGGCGGCGCGGGCGGCATTCCTGGCGGCGGCGGCGCGGCTGGCGGCGCACCTGTCCGACCTCACGCGCCGCCGCGCGCACGACCAGGACTGGAAGGTGGGTGGGAGGGCGTGATGCTGCAGCGGCGGTAGGCAGCGCCAGCACTTGCTTGTATCTATCGCTCTCACTTGACGAGAGCTTTGACTGCCTGGGCAGTACGGCGCACCAACGCATGGCTGGAGGCAGTGCGGCACCAGCACCCTGACCCTACCGTCTCCTCCTCCGCCACAACCAGCAGTGGCACTAACGCGGCGGCGCCGCCCCCATTGACGTCCTTAATGTCCTTTCCCGCAGGACCCAAGCGTGCGGCACCGCTCGCTGCCCGAGGACGCGGAGCTGCGCGGCTTTGTGCCGCTGGCGCCCGTGGTGGCGGTAGCGGCGGGCTGGCCGGCGGCGGCGGAGGCGCGCGGCGGCGCGGCGGTGCTGGCGGTGCGCGTGGCGCGCATGCTGCAGGCGCTGCGGTGGGTGCTGCGGGAAGCGGGTGGCGGGGATGTGGCTGGGATGCCGCGTCTTGGGTTAAGGGGGTGGGGTTATGGGGGGTGCGGGTGCTGCCGGGGCCGTGCTGGTTGGGACCGTGCAGATGTGGGTGAGGGGTGGAGCTCGCAGGTCGTGGCCTCGGTCGTGACGCATGCGCCCTGTCGGTGATGCCCGCTGTCAGCTTAGCTGCATGTCCGTGGTTGCGGGCTGCATGTCCGTGGTTGCGGGCTGCATGTCCATGGTTGCGGGCTGCATGTCCATGGTTGCGGGGGCTTGCTTTCACAGGCACCTGGATGAGGCGCTGGGGCCGCTGCGCGGGGCCGTGGCGGCGGCGCCGCCACTCACCCCCGGCGGCGGCGGTGCGGCGGCGCCCGCCACTGCGGCGGCGGCAGCTCGCGAGCTCGCCCGCTCCATCCGCACCTTCAAGGCAGCCATCCAGCAAGCCACGCACGGCGGCGGCGGCGGCGGCGGCGGCACAGCCGCCGCCAGTCCCAATGGCGCCGCCGCAGCCGCCGCCCTTGCGGCGGCGGGCGGCATTTCCCGCGGGCCGGGCTTTTACCCGCACGTGCACGCGGCCGGCGACTCCCATTTCCAGAACCACCACCAGCAACAGCACCAACCCCACAACCACCACCATCATGCAGGCCAGCAGGCGGGCAGCAACGGGCCGCAGCAGCAGGCGCACCCGCACGTGCTGCCGCACTCGGCGCACCACCACCAGCAGCAGCAGCAGCAGCAGCAGCAGCAGCCGCATGCGGCGCCAGGGATGCCGGTGCCGCCGCCGCCGCCCATGCCGCGGACGCTGCACCTGGGCAGCGGCGGCGCGGCGGGCGCCGCCGCGGCGGCCGGGCTGCACACCGGCAGCGGCGACACTGCGCCAGCGCCGCTGGTGTTTGGGGCGGCGGCGGGCGCCGCGGCCCTCGCGGCGGCGGTGACTGCGGCCGTACCTGCGCCGGGCATGTCAGCAGCAGCAGCAGCAGCGGGTGCCTTCAGCCTCCTGCCGGGCGGCCGCAGCGCGGGACACGTCAACGCGCCTGGTGGCGGCGCCGCCGGCGGCGGCAGCGGTGCTGCTAGCGCTGGAGCTGGTGCTGACGGCGGTGGCGGCGGTGGCGAGGCGGGCGGCGGTGGTGACGACGACGAGGACGAGATTGTGTACCGACCGCCGCCGCACCGGCAGGGCTCGGGGCTGCCCCGGGCTCCCAGTGTTGGCACTGCACTGCAGCACCTGCACCACCAGCGGAGCAGCAGCAGCGGGGGCGGAGGTATCGGCGGCGGCGCCGGTGGCGGCGGCGGCGGCGGCAGCGGTCTGGGCGGGCTGGGCGGCGGCGGCGGCGGCGGCGGAGGGCTGTTGCAGCACTTCGTGTCTCAAGACCTGGTCAGAGGTGAGCGGGCCTGGTTCAAGCAATTGTTGTGGCGTGGACCTTGGAAGGCTTGGTTCAAGCACTTGTTGATGTGGCGTGATGTGTCAGATCCAACCTGCTGCCGATGTCCTGTGCGACGGCACGCCCGCTGTCTGCCCCTGCTGGCCGCACCTGTTTCCCACCATCACCTCCTGCTGAGTGCTGGCCCTGTTGCCCACACACGCCTGGACAGGCGTGCTGTCCAAGCAGCCCAGCGCCGGCGGCACCGCCACGGTCACCAACACCACCGCCAACACCACCGCCTTCAACAGCTACCAGCACAGCCGCGAGCTCAGCCGCGACGGCAGCGCCGGCGGCCTGGGCGGCATGGCCCTGGGCCCGGGCCTCGGGCTGGGCTACGGCGGCCTGGGTGCGGGCGGCCTGGGGGCGGGCGGCGGCGGAATCGGGGGAGCAGGGCCCGGCGGGCTGCCGCTGCGCTCGCCGTCGGGGCACGGCGCCGTGGGCGCGGCGGCGGCGGCTGCCGCCGCCGACCCGCACAGACAGCAGCTGCAGGCGGCGGCGCTGGCCGCGGCGGCGGTGGCGGCGGGGCAGCAGACGGGCGCATACGCGGGCCCCACCGCTGTGGTGATGCAGCAGCAGCAGCAGCAGCAGCACGGGCAGCTGCATGTACAGGTGCAGCAGCACGGACAGTACGGCAGCGGCAGCGGGATCACCAGCCCTGGGTCTGCGCACGGCGGCGCGGCGCCGCTGCCGCCGTCGCCGCGCGTCCCGCTGGCTGGGCTGGGGGCTGCAGCGGCTGCCGGCGTTGGAGCTACAGCAGCACAAGCAGCAGCTGCGGCAGGGGGGCTTAGTGGAGCCGCCAGCGGCCGAAACTCCGCGACCGGCATGACTCCGGCGCGGCCGCCGTCGCCGGCCGTCGCGGACTTGCCGGGACCCGCTTCCATCGGCCTCCTGCAGCACATCCTGCACGGCGGCGGCGCAGGCGCTGGCCTGACAGCGGGCGCCGTCAGCGCCGGTGGCGGCGGCAGCATAGGCAGTGCTGGTGGCGGCGGAGCTGGCGGCGGTTCGGTACTGCCGGCGGCGCTGACTAGCACCGGTAGCGGGACCGCGCGGCGGCCGCCCACCATTGGCACGTCGCTGGCGCCGCCGCCGCCCAAGCCATCCTCAGGAGCAACGACTGAAGCGCTGATGATGGTCGCTAATGCGCCGTTCGCGGGTCTGCCGGCGGCGCTGCAGCAGCGCGCTGCGGCGGCCGCCGCCGCCGCAACTGCCGCGGCCTCGGGGCAGCCGCTGCCGGCCGCACCGCCGCCGCCGCCGCAGCAGCTCCTGCCGTACGCAGGGGGACAGGGCGCAGCAGCGGTTGCGGGCTGGCCTGGGAACACGGTAGCTGCGGTGGCGGGCGGCCGCGGCGCTGGTGTCGGTGCCGGTGCCGCTGGCGGCGCCGGCGCCGGCCTGGCGGGCGGTCTGGATCTGTCTTACTACGCCAACGCGGCCGGCAGCTACCAGGCAGCTGCGCTGGCAGAGGCCACGGCCGAGGCGACGGCTGTGGCGGTTGCCGGCGATGTGCTGCGAATGGCCGAGGTGGGTGCGCCTGTGGGGCTGCGCCGGGCCGAGCGTCAGAGAGACCTGTCCTGCGCCCTTGCCTGGGCGTACGCGTGCCCTGTTAGTACAGTATTATCTGGTACGAGGGATAGCCAACCTGTTTGAATCTCCATTTCGCTTGTTGCAATTACTTCACACAGGCTATGGACGAAGACGAGGCTGCGCAGTACCAATTGGGCCAGCAAAGCCACGGGCTGCAGCAGCAGCAGCAGCAGCAGCAGCAGCAACACCAACAGCTGCAACAGCCGTACGGCCAGCCACTGCGAACTGCCCCGCAGCACCCACAACAACAGCAGTCGGCCTACCCCCACCAGCAACAACCACACCCGCTGCAACAGCTGCAACAGCAGCAGCAGCACCCACACCAACACCAACACAGCATGTTCAGTAGCGGGGAGGGCTTGCCCGGCGGCGTCGGCGGCGCCGCAATGATCGACTTAATGGACACAGACCGTTTCAGTCCGGCGGCGGCGGCGGCCGCCGCTGCTGGCGCCGGCGGCGGCACCGCGTTCGTCACCCGGGAGCCATCGGCGGCTTCCGGCGGCTTCTTCTCTAGCATGTACGGCCTGGACGCATCCATGGGGTCCGTGAGCGGAGGCGGCGGCGGTGCAGGAGGCCCTTTAGCAGCAGCGGCGGCAGCAGCGGCAGCAGCGGCAGCAGCAGGCGGGGCTGCAGCAGCGGCAGGTGGCGGGGCTGCAGCAGGCACGAGCGGGCGGTTCGGCGTGACGAGCAGCGGCAGCGGCAGTGGCCTGGCGGGCGTGCTGGCGGCGGCGGCGGCGGCAGGTGCGGTGCCGGCAGGAGGTGGAGGGCGTGGAGGAGGAGGTGGAGGAGGAGGTGGAGGAGTAGGGGTGTTGGCTGGCGCGGGCCCGCGTGCCAGCGGCGGCGGGCTGCACGGCGTGGCCGGCTCGAGTGGCGACGTCACCGCCGCCGCGGCTGCGGCAGCGATGGTCGCACAGGCGGCTGCTGGTGGGGGTGGTGGCGCTGGCGGCAGCGGCAGCAGCTATGACGGCGCCGCGACGCTGGGCGGGTTCGGCTCGTGGGGCGTGGTGGCTCCCGGCGCGCTGCCCGAGCACCTGGCAGGGTACCACTCGCGACTGCAGCGGGAGGCGGCGGCGGCGGCGGCGGCGGCGGCGGCACATGCGGCTGGCTCGGGCCTAATGGCGGGGGCCGGCGGCGGTGGAGGCGGCGGGTATGGCGGGTTCCAGCTGCCGGGAGCGGAGTCGCTGCCGGGGGCAGTTGAGCCGGGGGGCCCTGGCGACGGCGCAGCGGGCGCCGGGGCTGCCGCTGCAGGGAGCGGCGGCCTGTTCGGCGAGGACCTCAGTTGCCTGTCCTTTTTGACGGCGCAGATACAGCAAGGCCAGCAGCAGCAGCAGCAGGAGGTGTTGCGGCACATGGGCAGCAGCGGCGGCCTCGGCGGCAGCTACGCGCAGGGCTGAGGCTTAGCTCCTGTGGCCGTCTTCTGGTCCCTTGTCAGTGTCTTTGGGAGTATTCGGTGTGTCCAGATTTTTTTGTGGTTTTGTGATATGAATTCTTTTCGGAGCTTGACACCAGCTTCGCGCTCATGAGCGCCACGGTGCTCGGCGACGCGCCATCGGCATCACGTGGTTACTGCTGCCCGGCGTGCGCACGTGGGCGCCTTCGTCGCAGTGGCCAACGAACGCCACACACGCCACACGCGCCCCTTGCTCCGGCCGCACGAGTTGCCGCGTCGGCCTTAAGTCGGAGCACCTGCGGCGGCGCCTGCAGCGGCGCCAGCAGCCCCCGCGGCGGCGCCGGGCGGCCGCGCCGCTCGGCTGCAAAGCAGCACTTGCTGCCGCTGCGGTGCGCCAGTGCCGGCTCCCCTGCCGAGCAATTTGCCGAGCAGCAGCACCAGCACCAGCACCAGCAGCGTTCGCCCGCCCTGCTGCCCTGGCGTGCAGCATCCCCATACCCCGCCCCCACAACCCCATCGCCGCCCCGCCCGCCCGCCAGTGCCTACAGGGCTGCCAGCAGCCATCTGCCAGCAGCAGGACTTAGGGCGGAGTTCTGCTGCCGCTCGGCGACGTCTCGGGGCCCCGCATGTGTACAGTGGCGGGCTGAGCCGCGGCTCGCGGCAGGGCCGCAGTCACGTCGTTACAGTTGGCCCCAGACAGATGATTGACTCCACCGGCCTAGCGCCGCGGCGGCCCAAGCGAATTGCACCGACCCCCACCCAACCCCCGCCCGAACACACGCGCGGCACGTCAATCACAAAGCGTTTTCAGCACGCTTTTGTGTTGGGCTGCAGGCTTGGGCGTGCCTCATCTGATGTGCCCTTCGCGCACAGCTTCGGGCGGTGCCCTCTGTCGTTGTCGGACGAGCAGGAGGGCTGCGGGCTTGGCTGTGGTGTGTCATCGAACCCGACCTTGTCTGGCGCAGGCACCTGTTCCTGCCCACGCCGGGGTCAATTGCGCGTGCAGCCTAGGTGGCACAGGCGGAGTACAGGCTGCAAAAGAGGCAGGAAAGATTGTGGTGAGTATTTCGAACGGCACAGGAGACAGGTTTAGGAGAGAGAGGAAGGCGGTGTCCAGCGGCAATAGGGATTATCAGGAGAGTAGGTAGCTTGCGCTAGCTGTAGTCATCAGGAACACTACGCATGCAGAGGCACGGTCACATAGCAACAGCAGTGCTTTCGGAAATGAAAGCGGAGAGGCCGTGTACCGTACTGTCGGCGCCGCGTGCATTGGCAGCCGGCGAGCCGGCTCTGCCCCCCGGCCCCCTGCGTCGCCCGCCCACCCACCCACCCACCCACCCACCCACCCACCCACCCATCCATCCACTACATCCATCACTACACCCACCCACCCTGGCGTGCAGCATCCCCATACCCCGCCCCCACAACCCCATCGCCGCCCCGCCCGCCCGCCAGTGCCTACAGGGCTGCCAGCAGCCATCTGCCAGCAGCAGGACTTAGGGCGGAGTTCTGCTGCCGCTCGGCGACGTCTCGGGGCCCCGCATGTGTACAGTGGCGGGCTGAGCCGCGGCTCGCGGCAGGGCCGCAGTCACGTCGTTACAGTTGGCCCCAGACAGATGATTGACTCCACCGGCCTAGCGCCGCGGCGGCCCAAGCGAATTGCACCGACCCCCACCCAACCCCCGCCCGAACACACGCGCGGCACGTCAATCACAAAGCGTTTTCAGCACGCTTTTGTGTTGGGCTGCAGGCTTGGGCGTGCCTCATCTGATGTGCCCTTCGCGCACAGCTTCGGGCGGTGCCCTCTGTCGTTGTCGGACGAGCAGGAGGGCTGCGGGCTTGGCTGTGGTGTGTCATCGAACCCGACCTTGTCTGGCGCAGGCACCTGTTCCTGCCCACGCCGGGGTCAATTGCGCGTGCAGCCTAGGTGGCACAGGCGGAGTACAGGCTGCAAAAGAGGCAGGAAAGATTGTGGTGAGTATTTCGAACGGCACAGGAGACAGGTTTAGGAGAGAGAGGAAGGCGGTGTCCAGCGGCAATAGGGATTATCAGGAGAGTAGGTAGCTTGCGCTAGCTGTAGTCATCAGGAACACTACGCATGCAGAGGCACGGTCACATAGCAACAGCAGTGCTTTCGGAAATGAAAGCGGAGGGCTTCCCGCTTCACGGGATGGAGTGGTGCGGCCAGCGCGTGCTGGCTTTCAGTTCGGGTCTGTCCGTCGCATAGCACGACGCGCAGCCCAGGCGGCCGAGTGGTTCGCTGGTTGAGTTAGGCGGCGCTGCTACCGTAATGGGGCCCGCAGGTGCGTGGATGATGACGTCTACCTCGCCAAGGGCGATGGGAGGGGGCGCGGGGGGCAGAGCCGCGATAGCCGAGCTGCTGCGTGTGAGTACGGAATGCGCAGCCGCAGCGCCCGCGTGCGCGAGGGTGGCGAGAGCTGACGCATGCAAACGGTTTGTGTGGAGGGTGGACGGCGGTTGCACGGCAGGCGCACGAGGCGACCTTCGACCTCGACCTCACGAGGGATGGTCAGGAAGCTGCCCCCGCGGTACTAAATGTGGAGAGGCCGTGTACCGTACTGTCGGCGCCGCGCCGGTGGAGGTGCATGGTGGTTGCATGGGCAGGCATGGGGCCCCGGAGCTGACGGTCGCAGATTTAATTCGCAGCCCAGGCGCGGGGGCCGTGGCTGTTGCGCCGAGATCGATGAGGCATTGTGACACCATGCGCGTGCAAGGCAGAGGCCAGTGCAGGTCACTGCCCGGCTTGCCCTGCGCTGTCACTGATTAAGCTGCCGGCCAGTACGATGTAAGGGTGTAAGCACATATGTCCGACAGTCGAGCCCGAGTGCGCCTGTCTCCGTGACGCGCAGGGGTGCGGGGTGGCCAACTCGCCCCATGCGGCAGGCAACGGTCGGCAACCGCCCCCAAAACCCCCTTGCGACCAGGCTGCGCGCCGATTTTTTTGCATAGAACTCTTAGGGGCACCTAATAGCGGTACCCTGGCGCGTCAGGTGACCAGAAGGTGGTGGTCGAAGACATGGTTGTCGACGCACATTTGAAGTTTATCTTGAAGGCCCTGCGAGCTGCGTTATTGCTATATACGGTGGCACAATGTAACCAGGAACTGAAGATTCCTCAATTTACGGCGTAAGGGGCTTGCTACATGCTGGGAGAGGCTTCCATGGACGTGGCAAGGCACAAAATCGAGCCGAAGTAACAAAGCAAGAGCTAGCAAAAGCAGCCGCCAAGCCTGTTTTCGACTTTGATATATAACAAGCAATTTCGGCGATCTAATTACGCGGGGACTAGCGGGGACGGCTTTGGCGGACGTCGCAAACCTCGCAGGGTCTGGTCGGGTGTCAGGTCGCTGTGAGCGGTTTTCCCCCCTCAAGCTGGACAATCCCCCGCCCACCGCCCACCCTGGGCAAATTCTGGCTCATTGCTTACACATGCATAGTTCTATCCTCACCCCTGTCTGAGCTCAGGCAGCCGCTAGAACACAGGGTTTCAATAGCAGTCCACATACATAGTCCACCTCTTCGAAGCAGGCAGTGCATAAGCTCAAAGCACATGGATGATCTCTAACGCCTCTTGCGTCCCATTCCCGCCTCAGTCCTGCTTCCCGCACGTAAACTCAAGTTACCTTGCCATTGAATGAATCGTTAGTGTCTGTAGAAAGAGACGCTCACCCAGCCAAATCCCTGGGTGGGCTCTTTGCTGCCACGGCCACACGGATCGACAGAGTACACTGGTCTTCCATACCTTGCAATCCTGTACATGTAGATACACTGGTCCGTTACAAAAGAATGGGGGAAATTTAAGCTACTAAGCAGCAGACACAGAAAAACATATCATGTTCGCATCCATCCACTCATTACGGACATGCTCTAAATTGCGAAACGAAAACGTAAGCACTGGCATGTGCACTGGCACGAGATTAATTCACGGGGCACTGGCCTTGAACATCATAACTCATAACTCGTACTACTTCTTCCTTATTCGTGGTGTGTGTGCATACCAATACTCAGCCACGTCTCCAACCCGCAGGGGGCACTGCCACGGTCGGCCCGTCACGGCTGTGCATGTGCAGGGGCAGGGGTGTGCAGGGGCATGGCGTTGATGGTGCTGGTCACCATGAACTTGCAGCAGTCATTCCGGTTGCAGTAACTACGGGCGCTGCTGCGGCCCACATTCAGTCAGAGACGAGAAGGCGCCGCTGCACGTAACGTCCTTCTGGCAAAGGGCGCACCATCCCCACGGCCGCGCAGAGCACCTGTAAGCAGAACACAAGGCCAAAAGTCGTTGCTAGCATACCCACATCATGCCTAAACCATCGTTCATAATGGGGTGCGCGTTCGCCTTCAAACGCGAGTTGCCGGGCAACGCATCGACCCGCCCAGCCAGTTATAACACGGGCAGCGTCTGCCAAAGCATGGCATTCCGCTATTTGTGCTCCATGACGATAGTTTAGAACCACGGCAAGGGCAACGGAGCTGGAACCAGCTCAACCCAGCAGGTCTCAGAGCCGCGAGCAGGAATTTCTGACGCAGGCGCACGAAAACCAGCCCCATCGCTTTTTGGTAAGTATCAATATGTATATGAGATGTTCCCTCGGGCATTGAATTTGGCAAAAGAGACGTGCGAAGACAGAAGACAGCACATATGAGCGCCCTGTCGACCCCAGAAAACACGGAAGAGCTTCAAGGTGGTTATTTAGGCATAAGATGGCAGATTAAATCATTGGTTGACCAAAACAAGTTCACGAATTCCGCGAGCAGAGAATTTAGGCGTGACAGGCCTTATTCCTGCCCGGTAACCCCTTCATGTTTGCGCTCTATGCTCTGGGATGTTCCCACGCCTGATATTATTACATTGCAAGCGGGACCAGGTCTGATGCTGTTTGGTTCGCCCTGATACACGCCCAGATAAATGCTCTGAGCTGTCCTTAGGCATATAATTACAACATATACGAATAATTGAAGCTTAGCGGAACAAAATGGCCGTCCTTACCTCCTCACCGTCAAAAATAGCGCCCACAGCGTCCAGCCGCGCATGCCCCGCACCTGTCGCTCCATCCATCTTTTAACGCTATAACTAGAGCTCCTGGCGCGCCGGGCGCTCCATTACGGGTGATCGGGACAAGAATGCAGTGAATGTTCAAATTTGTGTCAGGGTCAAGTGTTCTAGTCGCCTGACGCGCCAGGGTACCGCTATTAGGTGCCCCTAAGAGTTCTATGCAAAAAAATCGGCGCGCAGCCTGGTCGCAAGGAGGTTTTGGGGGCGGTTGCCGACCGTTGCCGGCCGCATGGGGCGAGTTGGCCACCCCGCACCCCTGGTGACGCGTGTGTTGCTGTCGCTGTCGCGGTCCGAGCGAGTCGACCAGACGTGGCGTCAGATGTCCTCGCGGCTCGCGGGTTATGTACATAATTAGATGACAAGATCTGGCGTTGACGGCGTCGTTTTACTCAGCTGCGCCACATCCTGGCTGGACGCCTGCCCGCAGGTGCGCTGAGACTCCGGCTCTCCCGCTGCGTGGCGTCGCATTGTCTGTGTGGTCGTGCTGTCGCCTGGCCGGGCGCCCGGAGAGTGAGGAATGCGCGCCAGCAAAAACGCTCCAGCAACCTCCAACCAGCTACCGACGTCGGTACAGTAACAGCAGCGCGTTTCTTTTGTTTCTGATCCCAATGCCTTGCCTGCTCGTATTTTTGGATATATGGGGGGCTTCGGACACTGCCGGGAACTTGCCTTCTTGCCCCTTGCCAACTCCATGAACACTAACCACACTGATGCACACACGCACACGCAGCCCACACACCCCGAAAGCACCTAGAGAGCTGCGCCACATCCTGGCAGGCTGAAACCGTGAGCCGGGGGGGACCAAAGCTTAGCTCAAGGAGTGCCGCATTACATTTTATTTCCGCGTTAGGAGCTATGCATTCTGGAGACAAAAATAAAGGCGGAGCACGGATTAACGCGCAATCCACACGCGCGAAGCTGCATCCACCAACTTGCTCAGCCTGCGCACAACCTCGGCCGCTTAGGTCGCATGACACGCCGCAACCATGTGATGCGCTCCACTGACAGCTGTAGCAGCGTCCAAGCGTATATGTACAGGGCCGGCCCGAATGCGGTCCCAAGTACGGGCATCTCCG
Organism: Chlamydomonas schloesseri; assembly: GCA_016834595.1. Lineage (NCBI taxonomy): Eukaryota > Viridiplantae > Chlorophyta > Chlorophyceae > Chlamydomonadales > Chlamydomonadaceae > Chlamydomonas > Chlamydomonas schloesseri. The sequence goes on along the minus strand of JAEHOD010000007.1, from coordinate 2,524,426 downwards.
CTTCGACGCCGTCGCAGTAACACAGCATTGAAGCGTAATCAACACCCGCCACACCACCATGACTAGTCCGAGTACATCGCCACTAAAACCCGCCCCCAAAGCCGGCCCCATACTCGGCCCCGTTGTCGTACTGCATGGGGCCGCCCGCGTTGATGAGCGCCTCCTCCTCGTCCGCGGGCTCCGGTTGCGCTGCGGGCGGCGGCGCAGCAGCCGCTGCCCCTGGTTGTGGGGGCTGCGCCGCCGCTTGCGTGGGCAGCGGTGGCGCCTGCAAGAGGGGCATGCGAGAGAGGTCGGATGCAGACGCAAAGATGGGCACGACACGACTGTTCACCGACACGCAAGGCATTGCTTTCACTCTTTCAGGCTATTCATCTCAGACCGCTCTTGGCCACACGCTGCACGCGCCCCGTCCGCTGGCCCCATCCGTGCGCAGCCGGCGTGCACCGCGCTGCATCACCTTAGCCTGCGCAACCAAACACCCCCGCTAATGTGACACCGTCCCTATAAAGCAACATTGCAGCGCCACCCGCAGTGCTAACCCTCGCACCTGGTAGCCTGGCTGCGGCGCCGCCGGCTCCTGTGCGGGGTAGGCTGCGCCGGGATGAACCGCGGCGGCGGCTGGCGCTGCCTGGGGCGCGGGCGGCGCCACCGCGGCTGGCGCTGCCTGGGGCGCTGTGTGCGGCAGAGCCGCGACCGGAGCCGCGACTGGCGCCGCCGCCGGAGCCGCAGCCGGCACCGCCACACCAGCGGTCGGCAGCGCCGGTGCCGCCACGCCCGGCGCAGGAGCCGCGGCAGCTGGCGCCACCGCAGCTGGCGCCGGCGACGCCTCGGCCCGCCGCCGCTTTCGTGACCCCAGGGTGCGGGGCAGCAGGAAGTAGAACTTCTTCTCGCCCAGCATTAGGAGGTCGCGGGACTTGAGGGCGGTGGGCGGGGACTCGGGCGTGTACAGGCGGAAGTTCCCGTCGCCGTGGTCCACGGACACGCCGTTCTTCCCAAGCACCACCAGCTCGAACTGTTTCTTCTCAAAGTTGTAGCGGATGCTGGCGTGCTGCCGGCTGATCGTGGTGCTCTCGCCGAGAATTAGGTCTAAAGTGCTGTTCTTGCTGTTCCGCCCCATCGTGACTTCGTATTTTCGCATGAAAAATTCAATGCCTTCACCCTGCAGCTTGGCAAACCCGCAGCGTTGAAGGCGAGGGTCGCCTAGCGCGGCCGGCACGGCTACGTCGGCCATCCTAAGCAACTAGGTAATATATGTCTTACAACACGATAACAGTAAAGAGTCTAGGAGAGTTGACCTTGCGGGCACTCGGGCAGAGTCTTTCAAGTGTCAAATTATGGGCGACTTTCCTTATGCGGAAGAGCAAATGACAGATATATTGTAAATGTAACAATGCGCTTCGCAACTAATGGCAGCAGGCGCGTCTGCTTTGGACTAACGTGGCGGACCCGGGCCATCTTGCACGTCTATGCACCTCATTCGAGTGTCGTGACGCCCTACAGCACGCGGCGCGCCTACGGTTCTCAAGCACACCCGGGTCACTGTCAACAATGCACCCACCCGAGGCCCCTCTAACGTCGTCCTAAAATCACGTCTGCCGCACCGCTCCGCAACTCCACACAGCGCCTACCATGGCACGCCGATCTCGGCGAGGATGGCCGCCGGCCCCTTCTCCCGCACGAACCCGAGCACCTCCTCGCTCCGCACCAGGATGGTCCCCGCGAATGCCAGGCTGTTAAGCGCCAGGGGACCGCAGCACTCTGCGCGGCGCGGCACCAGCATCAGCCACTGCCGCGTCACCAGGACGTTGTACGACACCGACCCCGCGGCAACCGCCGCCGCCGTAACGGTGTCGGTTGGCGAGGCGCCCGCCGGCAGCGAGGCCATGGCGGGCGTGGGGCTGTAGCTGTAGCCCGGAAAGGCCAGCTGTAGCAGCGCGTCGCAGGCGGCTCCCAGCTGCTCCGGCGTGGGGCTGCAGCCGGGAGAGGGGAACGCTCAGTTACTCGCTCGAACTCCACACCCGCTCAGTTGGTTTCGAAATGGTGACAAAGCTGCTAGCATTGGGATGCAAAAGCAGCAGGCCGCAAAGCGCCGCCACTAACCGCACCTGTCCGGCAGCGGCGTGGCGAAGCACTGGTACGGCAGCTGCCGCAGCTGCAGTGGCTGTAGCGGCGCCGCGGTGCTGGTGCTACTGCCCCCGCCCCCGCCAGCCGTCCCAGCCGCCGCCGCCGCCGCCATCGCCGCCTCCACCAGTACGTGCACGGGCGCCTGCGGCGGCTGGCCCTCCATGAAGGGCAGCGGCACCACCTGCGGAGGGGTGGTGGCGGTGGCGGTGGTGGGGGTGGGTTCGGCGGACGGTTGTCCCCATCATCAAAGCTGGGCAAAGGAAAGCGACGCGAAAGCTTCCGAGGGCTTGCAAGGAGCGCGTCGGCGACATGCTGGCCTACAGGTGTGTGGAAGAAGAAGAAGACGGCAGCACACGGAGTCGGTACTACTGCAGACAGACCGTCTGGGCGGCCCCTCTCCAGCTTGTTGTCCCGCTGCCGCGCTGATCACAGTATTACCCGAGACCCCATGGCCCTGCCGCGTGCCCGCTGTCCTGGCAAACGCTCATACATCTGCAGGCGGCCCTTACTGCGGCGGCCCGTACGTGAGCCCCTGCAACAGCCCTTGCCCCAAACGCCCCCACCCGCTACCTGCCGCCCCCACCCCCGCCCCCGCCCCCGCCCCCGCCCCCGCCCCCGGCTCCGCTACCTGCAGGTGCTTATGCGGCTGGCTGCGGCCGGACTCGGGCCCGCAGTTGTAGAACGCGACACCGCCCTGCGGCATGGCCTGTGGACAGAGAGGGGGAGGCGCGGCGGACGCGGGGTGCAGCGGGGTAATACACACGGCACGGCGCCGACACGGCAAGACCAGATGTGCGCACAGCATGCACCGTATGCGGTACTCGACCCTCGCGGGCGCACAGCGTCCGTCCGCATTGCTTTGTCAGCACCCGAACCACTCGAACCCGGCGTTAGCCATCAAGCCTCGCACCCATACTCTCAATACCGTCGTGGTGGTTACGCACCTCCAGCACCTCGAGCGCCGCTGCCAGGTCCTCGCCGCTCAGCGGCTCGGCCTGGCTCCTGGAAAGGCGGGCGAGTTGCGGGAGTTCATTGCGTACGCACTGCTAGAGTCGCCGCTACTGCTGCTTGGCAACCCCTTGCCTTGTGAGATTCTTAGGCGCCTCGCAGTCACCGTCGGGCACATGGGTAGCCCTTCCAAGCCCCACCATGGCGACCCCGAACAAAACTGACCCCGGCGGACCTGAATTTGTTGGTGATGACCACCACGTGGTGCTCGACCACATTGAACTTGTTCAGCACGGCGGTGTGTGTGCCGGCGGCGCCCACCTTGCACACCGTCAGCTCCGGCTCGGGTGGCATGAAGGGGTTGCGCCAGGGCCGGGCGGCGGGCTGCGCGGCTGCGGCTGCGGAGGTAGGGGCCCCGTAGGGGCGGACGCGCGGCAAAGCATGTGGCGGGGCGGGAGCGTTTTGGTTTGTGCGCGCGCGCGCGCGTTTAACATAAGACGCACGCACGCACGCCGTCACGGTGTACGGTGTGTACGCGCTGGCATCAGCATCAGCATCGTCCCGGTCCCACGCAAACCATGCACGCAACATGATTGCAATGAAGCATGCCGGCAGCCCACCTGCCGCCTTGTCCTGCTCCGGCGCCTGCGGCGGCAGCTGGGGCTTGGCTCTGAGCGCCGTCGCCACCCGCAGCACAAAGTCAACGCCGAGGGAGTCATCGCGGCACAGCTCCGGCTGGGTTGGGTTGGGTTGGGTTGGGTTGGGTTGGGGCACACGCACAGACACGCACAGACACACAGAATTAGGGCGTGAAAATGGCCGACATGCGTCCCTGACGCTATCGCGTCGCAGTCCGCCGCAGCAGTGCTATCACAGCCAAGTGTTGCCCGGCGTGCGTGCAATACCGCACACCCGTTCGCCTACGCCGAACCGGCAGCGCTCATGCAACCTCCATCGCTGTTACAGCGGTACGCCACAGTACAGGATAGTACCTGGCGCACTGCCATCTGGGTTCACACACCTTTGTTTCTGCTATGCTGGAAACGCCCAGAGCCTGCCCTCTGTTGTACACAGACACGATCTCGTCCCACAGCGCCGCCGGGTCGCGGGCGCGGCCGGGCTCGGCGGCGGTAGCAGCCGCAGCTGCAGCCTTGGGCGGGGCAGCGGCCGCCATGGGCGCCGTCGCCGTCGTGCGGCGCTGCAGGGGAGCCGGGCGCAGCGCTGCGCCGGAGGTCCACGCGGAGGAAGCTGCAACCTGCTGGGCGGAGGAGCAGTTGGGCGGTTGGATTGGCTGGGTGACTGGTTGGTTGGTTGGTTGGTTGGTTGGGCAGATCGACATGGGGAAGGCAGGCAATGGTGGCAGAGCCCAGCCAGCGGCCGGAGTCCAAGGGCTGGGCAGAGGCGAGGTTGGGCCCCAGTCTGGAAGATAGGGATTCTGCGCTCCATCACCCAAGCTATGATGCGCTCCGCACTCCAGGATTTGGGCCTGACGCAAACCACGAGTCACAGTCGGTAGGGGCTGACGCGCCCGCGCGGCCGCTGCTGAGTGGTGTGTTGGGCGGGCTTCGGTGCAGGCTGCATCCCCCGCCGGTCTGCCGTGCCCACACGAGCTGTTTCGAGCTAACTTACGCCGCACCTGAAAGCGCGGATTTTGGGCCGTCCGCCGCGTGCAACACTGTAACATTATGTATATGGTCGACGACGATATTATGCTTTAGCAGTCCGTCGTGATTGTAAGTAAGAATAAACAATACGTCTTCCTTTTTATAGCTTATGCGTTTTCTGCAGGCAAATCATTTAGCAAAGGTTTGTCAAACCATGATGCATGGAAAGCATTACCGGATTTGCGCATACATAGCATAGCGTAAGCACTGCACTGATAATAACTTGCAGTGTACGTTTATTTGCCAAACTGGAGCTTGCGCGCACCATCTTGCATCCGAGTGTGAGTTTTTGCCCCGGGCCGTGCCTCCAAAGCTGGCGCCAATTCACTTGTAGATGGCTGCACTGGGCAGTAAGTTGCCCGCGCACTCGCTGGCAGCTCAGAGGTCACCCGCGCCGAGTCTCGGTGTTCCAGCAGGGACCTCCGCCAGTCCTCGCCCTACCATGCGTCGCGCTGTGAAAGGGGGCCTGTGGGCCGTGTACCAGGCATGTCAGCGGAGCTTGGTAGCGTCACCATCAGCCACCGCATGCTTCGCGCGGCTGGGCACCAACGCCACTGCTGCCAACGCTGCTGCAGCTTCGCGTGGGGGTGTGATGGGCAGCAGTAGCAGTAGCAGCAGCGGCCGCCGTGCCCCGGCCCGGGCGGTAGCGGCAGTGGGCGCGGCGGCGGCAGCGGTGGGCGCAGAGGCGGGAGCGCGCCTGGAGGTACGTACGTACGTACGGCCCTGGTTCGTAACAATGTGTATTGTGGAGTTGGAAATGGGCTTTGTGAAGAGACTCTGAAACTTCTGTTTCTGGAGATGGCTACAAAGCTGCAGGGCTGCACTGCCAAGGCCACGTCGCAGCTGATCGCAATCTGTTGCGTCTGTGCAATTATGCGTTGGTGCAGAGCCTCCCCTGGGCCCACACCTTTGTAAACGAGCTGCCGGCAGACCCCGTCACCACCAACGTCGTGCGCCAGGTGTGGGGCGTGCCCGTGCATGTGTGTGTGTGCAGGGGGGGAGGGGTATTTCATTCCAGAAACCAAAGCGACCATTGCAACCTAAAAACCCAGAACTCAGAATCGAAATGCGTGGAGTAGGGGGATATGCTCGTGTTCTTGCTGATAATGTTCAGTCTCGTTCATCTGGTCGTCGTTGGCATCTGCGGTCGTCGCCCCCCAAGGAGTAACTCCGGCGTTCTCGCGTCACCCAGGCTCGCCGCGCACACATACCCAACCCAACCCATTGACTAAATCACACGTAAGACTTACCTGTGACCACACGCGAGAATGCCAGGCAACGTCCGCGATAAGCCCGGCAGGAGCTTCCAGAGCACCAGCGACATGCGGGGAGGGTAGGCGAGCAGGGTATGTGAGAGGAAGAAATGAACCAAGCCAAGAGCTATGTTCCTATGACCTAATGCGCGCGAGCCCGGGTGACTTGTGCCCCGTCGCGGTGTGCGCAAGCGAAGTAGCGGCGAGCACGGTTGCATGGGCACTGCATGGGGCCGATGGTGTCTCAGTCAAAGGGGCCAGGGAGGGGTTGGTGTTGGCCGGTTGGCAGGGTGCGGGCCGCGGGCGGCTCCCACACACTCCTGCCATCCGGAGCTTCCGCGCGCTCATCACCACCTGCATTTTCAGACTCAGGCACTGGGAGGGACCGTTGCTATGTGGATAAGTTAAGAGGAGAGTAGCCCGTCCCGGACGACATTTCCCGAGACACATGGGTGCGGGTGCGGGGGCAAAGCCTGGGCGGGACGTTGTAGGCGATCTTGGTCGGGTGGTCTTGGGCAGGCAGTCTTGGACAGCGATCTCACCATACCGCGGGGAGGCGGAGTTAATGGGGGGCGGCGGATGTGGGGGTGGAGGGGAGATGCATTAGAGTTAGAAGGAGAAGGCGTAGCCAGGTACCCAGGGGGGAGGGGCCGGCGGGGGCGGGGGGCGAGGGAAGAGCTCGGTTGCTGCTGGGATTGGAAGTGTCAAGTACAGCGCACGTGGCGGTTACGGATGTGCTTTGTAACCCCTGCTTACCCACCCACCGGTGCATTGCTGCTACCGGTCAAACCGCTGTGTGCTCTTCTGGTACTGCCGTAGTAGACCACGCCTGCGCTCCCTTCCCTTTCCCGTGTCCCGCCCCCACTCTGACTTCGGAGTTATCCCCCCGCTTGGGCGAATCTAAGTGGAAACTAACTACCCCATCCCCCTGCCTCTT